>CM010622.1:16990385-17190385 GCA_003430845.1 Xanthoceras sorbifolium
TAGGAATGGGTATGATAGAGCCAAAATCTGGTACTTTGGGTGCAATTTCGGGTATTGGTAATTTTGGGCACGAAATTAGACCATTTTCAACGCCTTCTTCCATGCATAATTAGGGGCTGAAACCGTCTTATGCCAAGACTGTCCAAAATTCATCTCCTATGGCTTCTGACAAGGTACAATCTATTTATTTTGAATCTTTATAATATTTTAAGCCTATAGTAGAAAATGGTAGAGTGAAAGTTAGCCCTCCGTCTGAAGTTGCGGATAAGGGGAGTAAGGAATGGAGAACTTCTTTGATAGGGTATTTTGTGGAGAAGCGACTTCCTTTCCCTGTAGTAAATTCGGTGGTTCATAAAATTTGGGGTAAGTTTGGCCTTAGAGAAGTTTTATCTTCGGAAAAGGGGTTCTTTATTTTCAAGTTTGATAGTATTGACCATGCATATGAAGTTCTTGAAAAAGGTCCATGGCATATAGTGAATAAGTTGCTTGTTCTTAAAAGGTGGCATCCAAGTTTATCCTTGTTTAAAGAAGAGTTATGTAATATTCCTTTATGGGTCAAACTTCATAATTTACCTTTTGAATTTTGGACTACTAAGGGGTTGAGTTTTGTTGCTAGTGCTTTGGGAATTCCTTTGCATGCTGATCATATTACTTTGGCCAGGAAACGTCTTAGCTTTGCTCGTGTGTGTGTGTTGAGGTTGACGCTTCGAAGGATATTATTAATGAGTTTGATATTTAATGTGGGAATGGGGAGTGGAAAACCATCCATGCAATTTATGAATAGCTTCCGGCTAGGTGTCATGCTTGTAAGGTATTTGGCCATGGGTCAGGAAATTGTACGCAAAATGCTCAAGATTTGGGGATGATGAAGGTTTGGAAATGAGTATTAAAGAGGATGTGGTCTTGAAAGCGGATAAGGGTGTTGATCATGGTATGAAGGAAAAATATGTAGGGATTTCTTTACCTAAGAAGTCTACTTGGGTTGAGGTGAAAAGGAAGAACAAAGATAAAGATGTTGGTTTGGCTAGTTTGGATGATAGGCCTGTGAAGTGTGCTGATGGGGCTACTTTTGCTCCGGGTTTAGTAGATGCCCTAGATTTAGTTCCTTTGAAGACTCGTGATGATGATCTTGATTTGGAAGATGGGAAAATGGGTACTCCTTTGGCAATTTCGGATACTAGTTGTAATGTAGGGGTTGTTCATTGTAATGATAGGACTACATATGTTTATAATGGGGCTATTCTTTGTAATGATGGGGATGCTCTTCGTGATAATGACGAGATTGGTCATGGTGAGAATGGTGTCGATTCTAGTCCTCCACGGAATGCTTTGGCTTCTAAAGCTAAGGATTCTTTGGAAAACAAGAAGAAGAAGAAAGGTTCTAGTAGTAAGGGTAAGAAGAATAAGAAGCATTCCTCCCCTATGGGGGGTAAGTGGAGATAGTGTAGTTGTGGGTGTGTTCTTCTTATCTTTTGTATTTTTGATGATTTTTGGATGCTAGAATATTAGGGGTCTTAATGACCCTCTGAAGCAACGAGAGGTTAGGCGTTTGATTAAAGATGAGAAATTGTCTTTGTGTGGTTTAGTGAAAACGAAAGTTCTGGAGAAAAATAAAGATTTTATTGTTAGGACCATTGACCGGTCTTGGAAGGTAGAGTGCAATTATAATTCTTCTTTTTTGGGGAGGATTTGGGTTTGTTGGAATCCTTTTGATGTTTCTGTTTCGGTTATCGGTTCTTTTGAGCAAATTATTCATTGTAAAGTTTCTTCTGTTGATTCTACTTGGGAGTGTGTGATTTCGATTGTGTACGGTGATAATTGTAATGTGCGTAGGGAGGCGTTGTGGGCAGATTTAGTGGCGCCTGGGGAGGAATAAGAGAATAGTACTTGGCTTGTGATGGGTGACTTTAATGCTATTAAGTCTTCCGTTGAGAGTGTTGGAGGCTCCACTTCTTGGCCGCAATGGAAAGACGACTTTTCTAATTGTTTAGCTAATTCCGGGCTGGATGATCTACTATTTAATGGGTGTTTCTATACATGGTCTCTTTTTTTATTGTTCTTATTCCTGTGAGGTTTGGTTTGCTCTTTTAAGAAAGTGCAGATTACCTCTGCATGCTCGGAGCTGGGAGGCTACTATTCTTTAGTCTTGCCATTTCCACAGTCGGCAACTTCGTAGGTGGGTGGTGCGTATTATGCTTGCGACTGCTGTCTATGCTATTTGGCATGAGCGGAATGCTAGGATGCATGGCGAGTTACCTAAACCTATTACCGTAGTTGTTGACTCCATTGTTAGAGATGTTTGTATGCATCTTAATTCCTTATCTGGTGTGGTGCCTTCTCCTACTAATAGGTGGCTCCACCAGTCTTGGGGTTTATCTGATTCTATTTTTTTGTAATTCGCTTGTTTTGCCTTTTAGGGGGCTTATCCCTTTTGCTGTCGGTCTGGTGGATTACTTTTGGCTGTACCCTATGATAGGGTTTGTGCTTAACTTTTTATTGTTTTACTGTGTTTTGTGCTTTGGTTGGTAGGAGGCCTGTCCCTTGTCTGACTTTGTTATCTTCTCGCGGGGGTATGCCCCTTTACTTTTGTTTTGTCTCTTTGGTTAATATACTTACATTATCCAAAAAAAAAAAAAAGGAATGCATTTAATTGATATTATGGTTGTGTGTTATGGACCGAGAGGTGATGCACACAACGTGCTCGATGTAATGTCTACCATAAGTAGAATAAGATAGAGATATGCTAATTTATTTATGTGAACATTATATGTGTTTATGATGCTTTATAAATTGTTATGCATGCGATAATCATCGAGAAATAGATATTGATATGTAATAATAACTCCGGCATAATTCGAAAGAATATGTTGGTTAATTTAGATAAACACGATCATGTTGGTCTGAATGACCCTTTAAAGCAAAGAGAGGTTAGGCGTTTGATTAAAGATGAGAAATTGTCTTTGTGTGGTTTAGAAGAAACGAGAGTTTTGGAGAAAAATAAAGATTTTATTGTTAAAACCATAGACCGGTCTTGGAAGGTAGAGTGCAATTATAATTCTTCTTCTTTCGGGAGAATTTAGGTTTGTTGGAATCCATTTGATGTTAATGTTTTGGTTGTCGGTTCTTCTGAGCAAGTTATTCATTGCAAAGTTTCTTCTGTTGATTCTACTTAGTAGTGTGTGATTTCGATTGTGTACGATGATAATTGTAATGTGCGTAGGGAGGCGTTGTTGGCTGATTTAGTGGTGCGTGGAGAGGAATGGGAGAACCTTGATTGGCTTGTGATATGTGACTTTAATGCTATTAAGTCTTCGGTTGAGAGTGCTGGAAGCTCCAATTCTTGGTCGTATTTGAAAGACGACTTTTCTAATTGTTTAACTGAGTTTGGGTTAGATGATCTGCATTTTAATGGGTGTTTCTATACGTGGTCTAATCATCGTACAGTTGATCATATTCTTCGGAAGTTAGATCGAGCTTTGGTCAATTTGAATTGGGATATTTTTTTCTGAGGTTCAGATGCGCATTTTCTTCCTTCCAGTGTTTCTGATTACTCTCCCACGGTTGTTAAGACTGTGGATCTTCCTCGAAGACGGATGCCTTTTAAGTTTTTTGATTTCTAGGCTGATCATCCGGAGTTTTTATCCTTTGTGCTCAATTTTGGGGGGACAGGGTGGATGGTTCTCCTATGTTTCATCTTTGTAAGAAGCTCAAAAGATTGAAATTGGAGCTTAAGAAACTTAATAGGGAGTGTTTTTCTGATTTGTTTTCTCGGGTGTAGCAAGCTAAGCATGATTTGGAGGCTGTGTAGTGGGATATTCAGAGATAGCCTTTAAATGCTTCTTTACATGAGGAGGAGTCTCGGTTGGCGAAGCTTTATAGTGATTTGAGTCAAGATGAGGAGAGGTTTTGAGGCAAAAGTCCCGGGTTCAGTGGATTAATTTGGGAGATAGGAACTCTAAGTTCTTTTTTCGGTCGATGAGACAAAGATTTAGTAGGAGTAAGGTGTTATCCCTTTATGATGAGCATGGTAATCGTGTGGAGGAGCCTAGTGAAGTTAAGTCTATGGTGGTGAACTTCTTTGAGACGCTTCTTAGACAGCCTGCTGGATGCCCTACAATTAACCATGATTTGGTGAAGCGAGCTCTCCCTAAGCGTATTTCTGGTGATCAGTGTGCTATCTTGGGTAGAGAGGTTAGTGATGATGAAATTAAGGCAGTTTTGTTCTCTCTGAAAGATAACAAAACTCCTTGTCCGGATGGGTATTATGCAACTTTCTTCAAGAAAGCTTGGTCTGTTGTTGGTGATGATGTTCTTCACTCTATTCATTCATTTTTTTAGCTCCGAAAGATTGCCCAAGCATGTGAATGCTACTGTGGTTGCACTTATTCCTAAGGTTCCCAATCCTTCTAAGGTTGGGGATTTTAGGCATATTTCGTGTTATAATACTATCTACAAATGCATTGCCAAAATTATTGCGAATCGAGTTTAGATGGTGTTGCTTGATGTTGTTAGTCCATTTCAGTCGGCCTTTGTTGCTGGTCGGAGGATTCGTGATAATATCTTACTGTCGCAGGATTTGTTAAGGAACTATCATCGTGATAAGGGTCATCCTAGGTATGCATTGAAGGTAGATTTAATGAAAGCCTATGAGATTCTGTGCGGTGGGATTTCTTAGTGGCTGTTTTACAAATTTAGGGTTCCCAGAGCTGATGATAACTTGGATTTCTAAGTTTATTTCTGCTCCCCGTTTCTCGATTTCTATTAATGGTGAGTTGAATGGTTTCTTTCTTAGTGGCCGCAGTTTGAGGCACGGGGATCCTATCTCCCTTTATTTATTTATGCTGGTTATGAAGGTCTTTTTAGGGTTGATGCGCATTATGGAACAGGAAGGTCAGTTTGCTTACCATTGTCGCATTTATGCTTTGCGGATGATCGTATGGTTTTCTGTAGGGCAGTGAGGGAGTCAGTTGCTGTGGTTAATGTTGTTCTTGGTCAGTTCCAAGCTCTTTCTGGGTTGATTCCTATTCCTAGTAAGAGCAATCTTTTTGTGGCTGGTGTGTCTTCTGTGATTAAGCAAGTACTGCTTGGGATTCTGGGTTTTGAGGAAGGGATGTTACCTGTCAGATATCTTGGGGTTCCTCTGATTTCTACTAAGCTTATGGCATTGGATTGTAGGGTTCTTGTTGATAGGATTGCGGTGAGGGTTAAAAGTTAGACTAGTAGGGTTCTTTCTTTTACAAAAAGGCTTCAAGTCATTCAATCTGTATTGTTCTCTATCCAGGTGTATTGGTCCTCCATTTTTATCTTGCCTAAGTCAGTGGTGATAAAGGTTAAAGCTACTTTGCGTAGTTTTCTCTAGAGAGGTTCAGATTTAGGTAGAGGTGGGGCAAAGGTTGCTTGGTCTTCGGTGTGTTTACCGAAGGAAGAAGGTGGGCTGGGTATTAAGAGTGTGGAGTGTTGGAATAAATCTGCCATAATTATGCATTTGTGGGATGTTTGTAGCAATTTAAGGTCTTCTGTCTGAGTGTCGTGGGTTAGGTTTACTCTGCTTAGAGGAAGGAATGTGTGGGAGGTGAGGTGCCCTGGGGATTACTTGTGGAGTTGGAGGAAAATTCTGAGCCTTCGGTGTCTTGTGCGGCGGTTGATGCAGTTTCAAGAGGGTAATGAGAAGAATGTTTCCCTTTGGTTTGATTATTGGCATCCGTTGGGTTCTTTAGTGGAGGTGTTTGGGCGGCGGATTATTTATGATTCTGGTTTTGGTCTTCATGCTAAGGTGGCAGATGTTATTCAGGGGAAGAATTAGGCTTGGCCTCATTCCCTGACTGAGAATTGGATGGACATTATTAGTGGTATCCCTGATTCCTTGAGGCCAAATAACTTTCAAGCTGATACTTTGTGTTGGGTTGAGGACTCTCATGGGGTTTTCTCTATTCGTAATGCTTGGGTGTCTCTTCGGTCCCGGCAGCCAGCAGTGGATTGGTTTAGGTCTGTTTGGCATTCTAAAGCTATTAAACATGCATTCATCTTCTGGCTGGCTATTAGGGGTGCTCTTTCTACTCAGTATAAGTTTCTTGTTTATGGCTTGATTCCGGCTATTTGTTGTGTGTTTTGTGGAGGGAGTTGTGAGGATGTCCCTCATCTCTTTTTTTATTATACTTATTCTTACGAGGTTTGGTTTGATCTTTTGAGGAAGTACAGGTTACCTTTGCTTGTTCGGAGCTGGGAGGCTACTATTCTTTTGTCTTGCCATTTATGTGGTCAGTAGCTTAGTGGGTGGGTGGTGCGTATAATGCTCAAGGCTGTTATTTATGCTATTTGGCATAAGCGGAATGCTAGGATGCATGGCGAGTTACCTATGCCTGTGACCGTGGTTGTTCATTCCATTGTTAGAGATGTTTGTATGAGTCTTAATTCTTTATCTGGTGTGGTGTCTTCTCCTGCTAATAGGCGGCTCCATCAGTCTTGGGGTTTATCTGATTCTATTTTTCTGTAATTTGCTTTGTTTTGCCTTGTTAGGGGTTTGTCCCTTTTGTGTCTTGTTGAGTTGTTCTTGTTTATGATTCTGTGGGGTTTGTCCTTAGCCTTTTTGTTGCTTTGTTTTGTTTTGTGGTTTGGTTGGTAGGGAGCCTGTCCCTTGTCTAACCTTGTGGTTTTCTCGCTGGGGTATGCCCCTTTGCTTTTGTTTTGTTTGTTTGGTTAATATACCTACATTATCCAAAAGAAAAATATTGATAATTAAATCGCAATAATGTGCTTTCATGAAACTCAATTGGATAGATTAGGTGAATTAAAATACCCTAGCTAATCTCTCATGTTGGTCGTTTGCATTGTTTTTATGTTTATGTTATTACATCATTAATTCTCTTATAAACATACCGGTTTTCTAAATAGTTATAGGCTTAGTTAATTTTAGTACTCAATACCTAAATATTCCTGTGAAGACGATAATTTACTCATTCTGTATTACTTGTGCCGACCTCGTATACTTGCGGGTACAAAAACGCATAACAGAGAGCCTAATTTTCTTGGGGTATGTAGTATCTAAAGATGGAATTGAGATGGATCCTAGTAAGGTGGAGGCTATTCTTAATTGGTCCAAGCCAAAGACAATCCAGGACATCCGTAGCTTTCATGGACTTGCATCATTTTATCGATGTTTTATCAAGGGGTTTAGTTATATTGTGGATTCTATTAGCGAGTGCTTGAAAGGGAATGGTTTCAAGTGGACAGAGGAGGCTAGAAAAAGCTTTGAGCTGATCAAGAGAAAAGTGACCGAAGCTCCAATCCTATCACTTCCAAATTTTGCAAAGGTGTTTCAAGGTGAGTATGATGCTTCAAATGAGGGTATTGGTGCTGTTCTAACTTAAGAAGGGAAGCCGGTTGCATTATTTAGTGAGAAGCTGAATGATTCTTGCAAGAACTACTCGACTTATGACAAGGAGTTCTACGCAATCTATAGAGCTTTAAGTCATTAGAGTCAATATCTTCTTGCTAAACCATTTGTTCTTTATTCAGATCATGTAGTCATCAATAGCCAACACAAGCTTAATCGAAGACATGCAGTATGGGTGAAATTTCTTCAAGTTTACAACTTCACAATTAAGCACAAGGCTGGTGTTAAAAATGTGGTGGCTGATGCTTTGAGTAGAAAGCATTCCTTGCTGTCCATAATGAAAATTAAAGTGGTGGGGTTTGAGATCCTGAAAGAATTGTATGCGGTTGATCCATACTTTGGTAGCATTTGGCAAGAGTGGTGCTAGAATATTAGGGGTCTTAATGACCCTATGAAGCAAAGGGAGGTTCGTAGTTGGATTAAAGATGAGAGGTTATCTTTATGTAGTTCAGTGGAGAATAAGGTTCTTGAAAAGAACAAAGATTTGGTTTTTAAGACTATTAATCGGTCTTGGAAGGTCTTGTGTAACTATTGATCGGTCATTTATTGTTATATATTTATGACCCTTGGATCGTTTCTTTTGATTGTATTTTTTAGTATTTTTGGTACGTTTGATGTATTTTGTGAGTATGTGCAGATATTAGGTAAGCCCTGTGAATTAATGCGAATACACGATGAGTCGAGACCAAACCGAGCAATTCGGGACATGTATTCTTGGTATGAGGCGCAGGAGCTTACCGAGGAAGCCTTGATGGATTAAATTGAAGATGTGGTATATACGCGTGAACAGTAACCAGACATCTCCTATAAAAGCCCCCATTTATGAATCAAAAAGAAAAGAGAGGAGAGAAAGAAGATCCAAGAGAGAGAGTTCGGCTGGGTTCGTTCCAGCAGCTCTTAGCTGCGGCCTAGGGCCAATTTTCACCATTCTTCACTCTCCAAAACACCAACCATCATCATCAGACACCAACATATTATTGGTTTCACGATTAGATCGATTATTCATCAAGGAAGACGAAGATCTGCGGAAGAAAAGTCTCAGCCGGACCAAAGCGGATTTCGACTCTACACGTCTCCGAATTAGTTGTATGGCATCCCTTTTCTTTTCTTTATGTTTATTCGATTGTATAAGTAGCTAATTTTGTTGTTAGGTGGTCGTAGGAACCATGAACGGATTTGGATATTTGATTATGTAATATTTTCTGTGTGTTATTTCATGATATTGATTTTGAGCATATTTTATATTATTACTTTGTGTTCAATTCTTGTGTTTTGCGATTGCGAAAGTAGATTGCATGCTCTTTGATGAGAACCGATTTGATATTTATTGTAATATTATATGAGAAATCATTGAAATTGCAATAGGGCTTAATTGACTCAAGAATCAATACTAGGTTAGTTTTGATAAGGAATTACTTAATTAACCTTTGTATTAGATTAATGACGGTTTTCAATTAAATATACTCTAGGACCAATAGGTGTATTTGATTGAATTCACATATCATTGCGGGAGCAATACAATGTAAGGGTGGCAAAACGGTTTGGGTTTGCTCGACCCGGACCGCACCTGCATTATGCGGTCCGGGTATAAACTCGGACCTCATTTACATAAAACCCGGAGATGAGGTTTTTTTTCAAACCCATATTGATTGCAGGTTAAAATGCGGGTACACTTTAAACCCGCAAATAACCCACAATTATAAAACCTCTCACATTTGTTTTTTTGTTTTCATCAGCTGATAGGTTTTTTTCATCAACCATAAAGCATCATTTCTTGTCTGCTTTAATCCTCTCACATCTGCGAACTGCGAATCTGGGATCTTTCTTTTTTAATCAGCTGCTTGTGCTCCATCAGCAAAGCAAAGCTTGGATCCTCTCTTGTTCTTTTGATTTCTCTATTAGCAACAATCTTTCCTACCAAACTCATCTCAAGCTTCTTCTTCCCTATCGCATGCAGATCTTGGTTGATTTTAGCTATAGGAACACCATCTTCAGCTATAGAGAGGTTTGCACACCTCCTGGAAAATCTCCTCTGTATCCATATAAAAACCCACCCAAAAAAGAAAGAGAAAAGAGTAAAGAGACACAGAAACCCATAAAAATTAAAAATCAGAAGGTTGCGTGAAGTGAAGAATGAAGAAGAAAGAAGAACTCTCTAGAGAGAGCTTTTGAGACAGTGGACAGAGAAGATTTTTATTAAGTATTATTATTTGTCTAATCACATGTGAACAAATAATATAAAAGATGGTGCTTTCTGACTTTCGATTTTGTTTTTTGAATAATAATACAATATTATATTTTTGAATTTAATTTGTCAAAAAAAAATTTAGTTTAAAAAAATAAATATAAAAATAATAAGTGGAACTGGATAGTAACTACTAACTAGCAAGAGCACAAACTCAAAAGTGGATATTTTAATTAAAAGGGGGGTTAAAAAAATTTAGTTTAAAAAATAAAAAAAAAATAATAAAAAGAGAGTTAAAATGAGGGTTTGGATAAAACCCTCATATTTTGCGGGTCAGGTTTAAACCTGCACTGCAAGTTTATATAGAGGGTTTAGGTTGGATTTGAACCCTCTAAAATTTTGAGGGTTTTTGGAGGGTTTTATGAGGTGAGGGTTTGGACCCTCATTTTGCCAACCTTAATACAATGTGGTGTGGCCTTAGTTGAAGAAGTCTTATCATGTTAATAACGTGCTTCATAATAGTCAATGTTTCCTTATCTGGGATTGAGACCATGTGACCACCTAGCTTTCCTTCCATTTGAATTCGTCTCGCTTATTTAATTGTTTTAATTGTTAATTTTAGTTTAATCAAATCTCAAACATCACTTGATTTATTTTATTGCATTAGGTAATCTTTAATTTATAGAATTAGTTTCACCACTTCCTTGTGGATTCGACTCCGTACTCACGGAAATATTATTACTTCGATACATCTTACACTTGGGATTTATTCTCACGCGTTTTAGCGTGTCAAGTTTTTGGCGCCGTTGTCGGGGAAGTGTTTCGGTTGCTAGTTCTTAGATTAGAGATTTTAGGTTTTTATTTTTCCTTTAGATTTTATTTTTCTTTTTAGATTTTTATTATTTTTATTTCAGTTTCTTTTGTTTCGATTTTACTTTTAATTTTTCTTTTGACTTGTTTTTCTTTGTTAGGTGCTCGAGCCGTTAGCCATGCAATCGAAAGAATTGACAAGACAGATGCAGATGTTGGCCACTGAGACTAGGCAAAACCGCATAGGGGTTGCTTGCTATATATGTGGAGTTGGTGGACACGATTCTTCTGTGTGTCCATCTAGGGAGACCTTCCCTGAGTATGAGTATGAACAAGCATAGGCGCTTAATTATTATCCTTCGTGGCCAGGGAATGATCCATACTCCAACAGCTATAATCCAGGATGGAGTAATTATCCGGACTTCTCCTAGAGAGATAGTCAACAGCAGCCATGACAGTATCAAGGGTGCCAACAACAGCGTTGGTTTAAGCCACTGCATCAGTACCAGTACCAGCCCAATGCACAAAGTTATTTTGATCAACTGGCTGATCAATCATCTCAGCAGGTCTAAACATCGCAAAATGACAAGCTTGACAAACTCATGCAAATGATGCAGCAGAACAATCAGATAACTGGCGGGATAAAGGCATAACTCGGCCAACTGGTCGAGGCATTGCAAAATAAAGTGCCCAAAAAGTTCCCCAACCAACTAGAGCAAGCAGAGGAGATTACCATTCCTCTGAGTTGTACAACAGTTACTGATAGGGTTGAGGATTAACTTTATGATTCTGTTAATTTTGCTGCAGGTACAGATACTGAGCTGGTGAGAGTATAGGGGAAAACAGGTTTGGGGGTTAAAACAGAAGTCAAACCTAAAGAGGAGCCCAAACCCGTTTCAACTAAACCACCTGATAACGGGACTAAATATGGAGATGATGGAGATTGCTTTAAGTTGAAAAAGCTATTCTGCTTATTATTTCAGGTCCATGGAGAGCGTATACGTTTGTGCAGGCATGAGCTGATTGCAGGTCATGCAGGAAATAGAGTCTGGGATGTATTTTGAGAGATAGCTCGAGTACGACGTCTTGCCTAAACGTTAAATAAAGCACTAGGAGGGAGGTAACCCTTTATTTTCGTTTCTTTTTGTTTTTATTTTTTATTGTGTTTTTATCATTTTCATTCGATTTTGCTTTTCCAATAGAAGTACTACACCTTGTGTTAAGCAAACGAAGTACGGGGGAGTGAGGTTGGATGAAGTGATAGTTGTTGATATTTAGGATTGTTAGTGGTGGATACTAGGATTGTTGTTCTGTGTTCATATTTTGTGTTTTGTTGTTTCCCTTGAATATAAGATTTTAAACATTGAGGATAATGTTTATTTTAGGTTTGGGGGTATTTTTGTCTTTTGTATGCTTTTGAGTCTTGTTGGTGTATATAGGCTGAAAACCTAGACTTTCCTCATACGTACTGCGTTTGGAAGACTTAGGCATAACAATGCCACGTACACCAGTTTTGAGTCTTTTATTGTATTTTTGGTGTTTTGTTTTATTTGTTTTAAGATAGCAAATCATATGCATGCTTTACAGATAACTGGGTAATAATATGTAAATGCTTAGGTTATTTGAGTGTACAAAGTTGTTAGCTAAAATAATGACGGTAGTGTCTTTGTATCTAAACATATAAGTCTGACATCTTTGCATTGTAGTATGTGAAAACTTCCAATTAGTAGTCCTGATTAATAGTGGAGACTACCCTTAGTGAGATTTTGAGCTTATTGCATATTCATTCTGAGGGAATTTTTTATTTCTACTCTTAAACACTTTCTTAAGCTTTATTATCAGTAGATTGATCTTATAGGTTTGCATTGGATGTTAATGAATTGCATTATAAAAATCTTGTATGTATGTTTTGAATGTTCAGTTGAGTAGATTTTGGAGATATGATCCAGGCATTGTGTGTGAACTTCTAAATAGCTTGATTTCCTGTCCTTAAATTGTATGCTCCCAATCCCATTCGAGGCCAAACATTCGCATATTAGCCTTTTATTGTATGAACTACATGTCCAAAAATCTTAGCCGAAATTGTAAGACGTTACCCTTGACGCTTGGAAACTAGAGATAATTAAAAGAAAAATGTGTAAATGTTGAGTGAGAAAAAGGAGTGGGTAGAAAAGATGAAATGGATGTGAAAATATGCAGAAAAATAAAAAAATAATAGCCAACAGAAAATTAAAAAAATATATATGAAAAGAGTTGGCTAAAATGAGAAAAAGGAGTGAAGTGCACAAAGAAAAAAAAATTGAAGAAGGTTGAAAAAGAGGTTGAAGGAGAAAGGTGTAGAAGAGGAAGGGAAGAAAATTTGAACAAATTTGGTAGTCATGAGAAAAATTGCATGAATTGAAAATTTTATGAAGTCTCTCAATAGGTTTCCAAGTGAGTTAAACCCGATTTTCGTTCTTTTAGCCAATCACCCTAAGCCCCATTACAACCATATAAAGACCTGTTGATCTCCTTAGGAAACTTAATTGTAATAATTGACATGTATGTATATTGATTTTTCCGTTATTAACATTTGATATCTTTCATGAGGTCCTTTGCTTAATCTGTGCGTTCTTTCTAATTATTGATGCATACGACACATTTTGAAATTTTTTGCTCATAAATTCCAGTCGTATGCAGTTGAAAGTGTGATAGCTTAGGTTCTGAGTGTCATTGAGTGAAAACTTGTGAGACTAGAGTCAAAGCGAATTACATCAGTGGTCTGTTAGTATGGAAGGTGTCACGATTATAAATGTATTACATATCAGTGTCTTGTGTGATATATGGTGTTTAGACTTATTTGCAGTGTTTTAGATTTCTAATTTTTGTGATGTTCTTATGCCTTTGTATTTGTGTATATACTTGATTTGATGTGTAGCTATGTATGTGGTTAGCTTAGGATGTTTGTGGGTATCGTAGCTGGTAAACCCTCACGATACTATAACTCGTCCACTAGGGCAACCTAGGGGTTTAAAGGCTTGTGGATCGTGTTAAGTGCTATCGTTTCATCCTACAAAAATGGATATAGCTTAGATTATTTATTTATTTTTTATTGATAATTTTAGTTGCTTTTATTTTTGTTTTTGTTGTGGTGTGTGCCAATTTGCTTGAGGACAAGCAAAAGATAGGTTTGGGGGTATTTGATCGGTCATTTATTATTATATATTTATGACCCTTGGATTGTTTCTTTTGATTGTATTTTTGAGTATTTTTAGTACGTTTGATATATTTTGTGAATATGTGCAGATATTAGGTGAGCGCCGTGAATTAATAAGAATACACGATGAGTCGAGGCAAAACCGGTCAATTCGAGACATGTATTCTTGGTATGAGGTGCAAGAGCTTACTGAGGAAGCCTTGGTGGATTAAATTGAAGATGTGGTGTACACGTAAACAGTACCGTACATGTGAACAGTCAATGGTGGGCACCGCATGAACATCTAGTGAACAGTGCCTATGAACATTACCGTATTCGCGTGAACAGTAACCATGAACAGTAACCAGACATCTCCTATAAAAGCCCCCATTTGTGAATCAAAAAGAAAAGAGAGGAGAGAAAGAAGATCCAAGAGAGAGAGTTCGGCTGGGTTCGTTCCAGCAGCTCTTAGCTGCGGCCTAGGGCCAATTTTCACCATTCTTCACTCTCCAAAACACCAACCATCATCATCAGACACCAACATATTATTGGTTTCACGATTAGATCGATTATTCATCAAGGAAGACGAAGATCTGCGGAAGAAAAGTCTCAGCCGGACCAAAGCGGATTTCGACTCTACACGTCTCCGAATTAGTTGTATGGCATCCCTTTTCTTTTCTTTATATTTATTCGATTGTATAAGTAGCTAATTTTGTTGTTAGGTGGTCGTAGGAACCATGAACGGATTTGGATATTTGATTATGTAATATTTTATGTGTGTTATTTCATGATATTGATTTTGAGCATATTTTATATTATTACTTTGTGTTCAATTCTTGTGTTTTGCGATTGCGAAAGTAGATTGCATGCTCTTTGATGAGAACCGATTTGATATTTATTGTAATATTATATGAGAAATTATTGAAATTGCAATAGGGCTTAATTGACTCAAGAATCAATACTATGTTAGTTTCGATAAGAAATTACTTAATTAACCTTTGTATTAGATTAACGACGGTTTTCAATTAAATGCACTCTAGGACCAATAGGTGTATTTGATTGAATTCACATACCATTGCGGGAGCAATACAATGTGGTGTAGCCTTAGTTGAAGAAGTCTTATCATGTTAATAACGTGCTTCATAATAGTCAATGTTTTCTTATCCGGGATTGGGACCGTGTGACCACCTAGCTTTTCTTCCATTTGAATTTGTCTCGCTTATTTAATTGTTTTAATTGTTAATTTTAGTTTAATCAAATCTCAAACATCACTTGATTTATTTTATTGCATTAGGTAATCTTTAATTTATAGAATTAGTTCCACCACTTCCTTGTAGATTCGACTCCGTACTCACGGAAATATTATTACTTCGACACATCCTACACTTGAGATATATTCCCATGCGTTTGAGCGTGTCAACTATCAGTTTTCTTCTTTGGGGAGGATTTAGGTTTGTTGGAATCCTAGTGATGTTCATATTATGGTTATTACGTCCTCTACACAGATTATGCATTGTAGAGTTTCGGCTATTGATTCGACTTGGGAGTGTGTAGTTTCTATGGTGTATGGTGATAATTGTCATGTTCGTAGGGAGGAGTTATGGGTTGATCTTAGGGCCGAGGGGGAGGAGTTTGAGAACCATGCTTGGTTAGTTTTGGGGGATTTTAATGCGGTTCGTAATTCTTCGGAATGTGATGGGGGTTCTAGAGTTTGCCTCATTGGAATGATGACTTTTCTTAATGCTTATCTGATGCGGGATTGGATGACTTGCAGTTTAGTGGTTGTTTTCTTACATGGACTAATCGTCGCTCGGGCGATCCTATTCTTCAGAAATTGCATCGTGGTTTGGTTAATTTACAGTGGAAATCGACTTTTCCTGTCTCAGAGGCAATTTTCATACTGGCAGGTGTGTCGGATCATTCTTCGATAGTGGTCAAGCTTGCGGATCTTCCTTCTCAGCAGGTTCCTTTCAAATTTTTTAATTTTTGGGCTGATCATTCGGACTTTCTTCCTTTGGTGGAGCAGGTTTGTGCGGACAGGGTTGATGGGTCTCCGATGTGTCAACTTTGTATGAAGCTCAAAAGGTTGAAGGTGGAACTTCGGAAGTTTAATTTGGAGAAATTTTCTCGTTTGCCTTCTCGGGTACAGCAAGTTAAAAATGATTTGGAGATTGTGCAACGGCGTATCCAAAGGGATCCTTTGAGTGTTTCTTTATATGATGAGGAATCTAGATTCGCAGTGCTTAGGAATCTATTCGGTTTAGGCTTTCGGTGGTTGACTAGTATATGACAGTTTGGCATCCGAAAGCCATTCCTAAGTATTCTTTTATCCTTTGGTTGGTTATTTGAGCTGCTCTCGTTACTCAGAATAAGCTCCTAACCTATGGGTCTATCACTACCATCATATGTGTTTTATGTGGTAGAGGGGGTGAGGATATTCCTCATCTTTTCTTTGATTGCCCATTTTCTGCTCATATTTGGTCGGCTCTTCTTAGTCGTTGCAGCTTGTCTTCTCGTGCTCGGAGTTGGGAGGATACGATTAGATGGTCTTGTCGATTCCATAGGAAATCTCTTTGGGGTTAGGTGTTTTGAATTATGTTAGTTGCTGCGGTTTATGTGATTTGGCGTGAGAGGAACTCGCGAATGCATGGTGTTTCTCCAAGGCCTAAGTCTAGAATTATATCTGATATTGTTGTTAAGGTCTGTAATCGCATTAATTCTTTGCATGGTGTTTTGGATTCTCATGTTCATCGGAGGCTCCAACTTGATTGGGGTTTTTCTTATACGATTTTCTAGTTTGTTGTGTTTGTTTTGTTTTTATGTGAGCTTCAGTAGGGGGTCTATCCCTATTCGTGCTTTGTTTTTTTTTTTAGGGCCGGGAGGGGTTTGTCCCTTATCCATACCTAGTGCTGTTGTTTTTTTTTCTGGGGTATGCCCCTATGCTTTTGTTCTGTTCTCTTTTGGATTAATATACTTACTTTATCCAAAAAATAATAATAATTGGCAACTTTTATGCAACTGCAATACTTTTATAATTCATAAATTAACATTGATTCAATATTTTTTACCCTGTTTTCCATCACATATTATTCATCAAACATTAAAATAAAACATTCAAACACTACTCTTGGACGCCTTCGAGCAGGTTACAGTTCCACTTCTGTTAAATTTGTTTCTAATTGAACCCACATAATACTAATTGAAACTAGACCAAATAATAAATATTTTTTTTTGTGCTTTCTATCAGTCTCTTCATTGTAAATGAATCCCATAACCACAAGGTGGCTCCTGCTTGGTGGGTTTTGTCAATCAGACCAACACTACATTCCTTCTTAGAAAAGTATGTGGTGGTTAGAGCAACCAGCAATTTGTGAAGTTTTGCCCATTTATTGAGTTTATGAGATCTCATATTAGAAATTCTCATACAAACTCTGGACAAATTTATTAGAATATATGATACCAGCAAACTCTAGACTAAGATGTAATTTGTTTTAATCCGAAGAAAAAGGTGTATACATTGAAACAAGACAGATACAAAGACAAGAGAGTGCCAAACAAGAAAGCAAACAAACAAACTAGAGACAGAAAGCACCTTTTGAAAGCTGACTGGAAAGTCCTTCAAAATAGCCACCTAATAAGTAGATGCAACTGCTTACATACAAATACTGACATTAAGGGAATGTGAAACGAAACAACAATGGAAGATAATACATATGCCCATAAAATCATTAATATGCCCTATAACCATCATAATATTATCAATTTTAGTTGTTTCTAAATACCAAACAAGTGTATTGAAACTAAATAAACTAGTTTTGGCCTAAGGAGTCAAAAGAGGCATTCTCTAATTGAATCTCACCAGCTTTGTAATTTATTGTTACCATGATGTACAACAAAAACACAAGATAGCTCATAGCTCAGCAAAGCAAAATATATGAAATAGTTACTAAGAAAATTGTTATCAGAACCAAATAGATTAAAGGGATACGAGGTATGAGAAAGGCTGAAAGTGTTTAGTGCTTTCTAGTGAGAGAAAATACTCTGACTTCTCTCTAGAATTTCTTTGAGTGTTCTTCTCATTTTTTTTCTCTTCATCCTTCACAATTATCTTTTCTTCTTTGTTGACTACGAGTTCTCTGAACCAAAAGTACTAATTTCTTCTCAATTTTTCTATTCTCTCTTCATGATTATTATTGATTTCTTTGATGATTACGAGCTCAATTTTCGTTTTCTTTAGTTTTAGGTTTGCTGGTCCGTTTTCTTTAATTTATTAGAAGTTTTGGTTTGTTTTACTGCGATGGATGATTTTAATGTGGCCAATCTTGGTGGTTTTAAGGCTAATTCGAGCTGCAACTTGTCTTCAACAACTCTGATGAGAATAAGGGAGCTGCACCAAGGGATCCATTGCATGTTCCGATTGGGCCAATAACAAGGGCAAGGGCTAAGAGATTCAAATAAGCACTCAATGGCCTAATTCAAGATACATGGGCTGATTCTGAATTATTAAAGCCCAAGATGAACCCACATGAAGACCAAGGCTTGATTAACATCATCAAGGCAATTGAGTGGGCTGAATAAGAGAAAGCTTACCATAATTTCGGTTTGGGCTTGATTTAATAGTTGTTTGTTTTAATTTTGGTCCATTTGTAAGGCAATTATGGCCATTCTAGTTTCCTATTTGTAAGGCCTTAATGGCTATCTTGTTTTCTTTCCTTTGTTTTAGGGTTTCATTATATAAGGATAGTGATGGATGTAAGAAGGGGGATTATGGATTTTGAATGAAAATTGAGAGAGTTTCTCTTTGTTCTTTGAGAACTAACTGGAACTTATCAGAATTCTCAGTGGCGTTCCTCCTTGACTTATCAATCGAGTATTTCATCCCTGATTGTGGCGTCCTTCTTTATACCAAGGTTCACATCTCGATATAGGTGTTGGGTCGCGGTTCCCATCCGAACCAGAGATTAGAACGAATATTGGCATCAATCTTGATACAATCGACGAGGTTCATATCATTTGGTATCAGAGCTTAGGGCTCTAACATCAGGTTATTCTATCTTCTTCTTCTTTGATTTCGTTGATCACGGAATTATATCTTATTTCCAGAACTTCTTGTTAGTGTCCAGATCTAAGTTATCTATCTGTGTTATTCTTGTTCTTGTTCTTGATTTTGTAGATCCAAATCTAAGTATCTGTCTGTGATATTCTTGTTCTTGATTTCGTAGATCCAAATCTAAGTATCTGTCTGTGTTATACTTGTTCTTGATTTCGTTGATCCAGAGCGAAGTTATATATTCTGTTATTCTTGTTCTTGATTTCGTTGATCCAGAGAGAAGTTATCTGTCTGTATTATTCTTGTTCTTGGTTTCGTTGAACCAGATTTAAGTCTGTGTTAGTCTTGTTCTTGATTTCATTGATCCAGATCGAAGTTGTATATTCTGTTATATTCTTGTTTGTGCGTTTCTAGATCTAAGAGAGAGAGAGAGAGAGAGAGAGAGAGAAAAAAAATTTTATGATTCGTGCAGTGATTATAAAAAAAAAAAAAATCAGTTTCGTTGTGATTCGTTTCCTGTGAACCTAAGAACTTTTGTTTCGTGTGAACGTGACTAAGAAATCCTGATTATTGTTTGGTTAGTTTGAAAAGAACTTTTGAGAAAAAAAAAATTACGAGTGGAAAAAGGCAAGAGAGGTGAGGACATACTGAGGGTAAAAGCCGAATATATTGTGTGAAACAGGAGTGGAACTGAGTGAACTATTGTTTGAGGGAAACACGTGAGGGAGTGAAGTGAGGAGCTTCTTTTATTTATTTATTTTTACTAACGTTTTCTTTGCAGCGAATATGTCTAAAGAAAGTGCTTCGGATGAGGTGTTGGGAAAGGTAGATACAAAGTTTATAATGGAAGCATTGATGAGGGAGATGGGGAGATTGTTAAGGGCTGAAATGGAACCGATTCATGAACGATTAGATCGGGTAGAAAATACACGCGCGGAACAGCCACCACCCGTTCCCCAAGCACGTAGGAGAGAGAGGGTTCCGGTTAGAGAAGAAGTTCATGATTACTACGGGGATGATAATGACATAGAGGAGGATGATCGCATGTCCAGTGTGGGTGCGGGGAGATTTAGGCGTGGAATGGGAGGTAGAGGAGTTAGGTATGGGGATAGAGAAGATAGGTATGGGAATAGAGAAGATAGGTATGGGAACAGAGGAGATAGGTATGTAGAGAGGGTTGATAATAATTTGGGTAGTATAAAGGTGAAGATTCCAACCTTCCAAGGTAAAACTGATCCTGAAGCTTATTTGGAGTAGGAGAAAAGAATAGAGCTGGTGTTTGACTGCCATGAATATTCCGAATTGAAGAAGGTGAAATTGGCAGCCATAGAATTCACCGATTATGCTATTGTTTGGTGGGATCAACTGATTGTGAGTAGGAGACGTAATGGAGAAAGACCTATTGAGACATGGGAGGAGATGAAGACTGTTATGAGGAGGAGATTCATTCCAAGTCACTATTATAGGGGTTTGTTTCAAAAATTGCAAACCCTTACTCAGGGGTCCAAGTGTGTTGAAGACTACTACAAAGAGATGGAAATAGCCATGATTCGAGCTGATGTACAGGAGGACAGAGAGGCGACTATGGCTAGGTTTCTCAATGGACTACACCGAGACATTGCAAATGTAGTGGAGTTGCAGCATTATGTTGAATTGACTGACATGGTACACATGGCCATTAAAGTGGAACAACAATTGAAGAGGAAGGGTTCCACACGGGTTGGGCAAAATTCGGGTTCTTCATCAACATGGAAACCGAATTGGAGCAAGAGGGAGGACCAGCCTAGTTTCAAGGCCAAGGCCGAACCTTCCAGAGATCATAAGGCCGGAGGCACAATAAACCAAGGTAAACCAGATTCTCAACCTACTAGAAATCGTGACATTAAGTGCTTTAAGTGTTTAGGAGCAGGTCATATTGCATCACAATGCCCAAACAAGAGAGTAATGGTTTTGAAGGATGATGGTGGTATCGAATCAGAGGGTGAATCTGATGGTGAGTCCATGCCACCATTGGAGGATGCCGGTGACTTTGAGTATCCGGTGGGTGGAGAGCTTTTGGTTGCAAGACGAGCTCTTAGTGCTCAAGCAAAGGAAGATGATGAGGTACAACGTGAAAACATTTTTCACACTCGCTGCCATGTTAATGACAAGGTATGTAGTGTGATTATTGATGGGGGGAGTTGTACTAATGTGGCGAGCACTACTTTAGTAAAAAAATTGAATTTGAAAACTTTGAAGCACCCAAAACCTTATAAGCTACAATGGTTGAATGATAGTGGGGAAGTTAGGGTGAATAAACAGGTGTTGGTGTCATTTTCAATTGGCAAATACAAAGATGAAGTTGTTTGTGACGTGGTACCAATGAATGCGGGTCATATCCTTTTGGGAAGACCGTGGCAGTTTGATAGGCATGTGACTCATGATGGATACACTAATAGATACTCCTTTGTGCTCCATAAAAGGCCAATCACCCTTGTACCTTTAACCCCAAGACAAGTATATGAAGATCAAGTGAGGTTAAAAGATGAGAGGGATGTTAAAAATGAGAGTGAGAGTTCAAAAGAAAAAGAGGTTAAAGAGAAAAAAAGAGAGACAAAACAAGTGAGCTTTTATGCAAGAGACAGTGAGATCAAAAGGGCTTTGTTTTCAAACCAGCCAATGATTGTACTTTTGTACAAAGATGCTTGTTTTAGTACTAATGAAATTAACTCTTCTTTGCCTAGTGTTGTTGTTTCACTTTTGCAGGACTTTGATGAAGTGTTTCCCGAAGAGATGCCTATTGGTTTACCACCAATAAGGGGGATTGAACACCAAATTGACTTTGTCCCCGGAGCACCAATTCCAAATAGACCCGCATACCGAAGTAATCCCGAGGAGACAAAGCAACTTCAAAGGCAGGTTGATGAGCTCATGGAGAAGGGGTATGTTCGTGAGAGTATGAGTCCCTGTGCGGTTCCCGTATTGCTTGTGCCTAAGAAGGATGGAACATGGAGGATGTGTGTTGATTGTCGTGCCATCAACAATATCACTGTAAAGTATCGACATCCTATTCCTAGATTAGATGATATGCTTGATGAATTGCATGGTTCTATTGTTTTCACTAAAATTGATCTTAAAAGTGGATATCATCAAATTAGGATGAAAGAAGGTGATGAGTGGAAAACTGCTTTCAAAACAAAATATGGGTTATATGAGTGGTTAGTTATGCCCTTTGGGTTAACTAATGCACCAAGTACTTTCATGAGATTAATGAACCATGTTTTGCGTGCTTTTATTGGAAGATTTGTGGTTGTTTACTTTGATGACATTCTGATTTATAGCAAAAACTTGGATGAGCATGTTGAACATTTAAAACTTGTTTTAGGTGTTTTAAGAACCGAAAAGTTGTTTGCTAATTTTAAAAAGTGTACCTTTTGCACGGATAGGTTGGTATTTTTGGGTTTTGTTGTTAGTGCTAAAGGAATTGGGGTTGATGAAGAAAAGGTTAAGGCAATTAAGGAGTGGCCGAAACCTACAACTGTGGGACAAGTGAGAAGTTTTCATGGGTTGGCTAGTTTCTATAGGAGGTTTGTGAAAGACTTTAGTAGTCTAGCTGCACCTTTAACTGAAGTTATCAAAAAGAATGTGGGTTTTAAGTGGGATAATGAACAAGAAAAGGCATTTAACTTGATTAAGGAAAAATTAACTAATGCACCTTTGCTTGCTTTGCCTAACTTTGCTAAAGCTTTTGAGATTGAGTGTGATGCTTCAGGAATAGGTATGGGAGCTGTTCTAATGCAAGAAGGACGTCCCATTGCATTTTTTAGTGAGAAAATAAGTGGAGCAGCCTTGAATTATCCTACCTATGACAAGGAGATGTATGCTTTGGTTAGGGCATTGGAAACTTGGCAACATTACCTTTGGCCGAAAGAATTTGTGATTCACACGGATCATGAGTCCTTGAAGCATCTAAAGGGGCAGCACAAGCTAAATAAGCGGCATGCCAAGTGGGTGGAGTTCATAGAAACATTTCCATACGTGATCAAGTACAAAAAAGGTAAGGAAAATGTAGTCGCTGATGCTCTGTCCAAAAGGCGTTTTACTTTCTACTTTGGATGCGAGATTGTTTGGTTTTGACTACATTAAAGAATTGTATGTGGAAGATGCTGATTTTGGCAATGTATTCAATGCATGTGAAAAGGTTGCATTTGGCAAGTTTTATAGGCATGATGGATTTTTGTTTAGAGAAACTAAATTATGCGTGCCTAAGAGTTCTTTGCGTGAATTGCTTGTGAGGGAAGCTCATGGGGGCGGTTTGATGGGGCATTTTGGTATAGCCAAGACCCTAGATGTTTTGCATGAACACTTCTTTGGGCCTCATATGAAACGTGATGTAGAAAGAATTTGTGAGAAATGCATTACGTGTAGACAAGCTAAGTCTAGGATTAAGCCTCATGGTTTGTATACTCCTTTACTTATACCTAGTGGACCTTGGATTGATATTTCTATGGATTTTGTGCTGGGTTTGCCTAGGTCAAAGAGGGGTAGGGATTCTATATATGTGGTTGTTGATAGGTTTTCTAAAATGGCACATTTCATTCCTTGTCATAAAACTGATGATGCATCACATATTGCTGATTTGTTTTTCAAAGAAATTGTTAGATTGCACGGCATGCCTAAAACCATTGTTTCGGATAAAGATGCTAAGTTCTTAAGCTACTTTTGGAAAACTTTATGGGGCAAGTTAGGAACTAAACTTTTGTTTTCTACTACTTGTCATCCACAAACTGATGGTCAAACTGAAGTAGTTAATAGGACTTTATCTGCCTTGTTGCGTGCTATAATACAAAAGAACTTGAAAACATGGGAAGATTGTTTGCCGCATGTAGAGTTTGCTTATAATAGAAGTGTGCATTCTGCAACTCATTTTTCTCCTTTTGAAATTGTGTATGGTTTTAACCCATTGACTCCTTTGGATTTACTTCCTTTACCTGTGACTGAGCATGTTAACTTGGATGGAAAGAAAAAGGCAGAGTTTGTTAAGCAAATCCATGAAAAGACTAGGCAAAACATCGAGAGGAGAACTGAGCAATATGCCAACCAAGCTAATAAAGGGCGCAAGAAAGTTGTGTTTGAACCCGGTGATTGGGTGTGGTTGCATATGAGGAAGGAACGGTTTCCAGTCCAGAAGCGTTCTAAACTACTTCCAAGGGGAGATGGCCCATTTCAAGTGATTGAAAGGATCAATGACAATGCCTACAAGTTAGATCTTCCAGGTGAGTATAATGTTAGTGCAAGCTTCAATGTTTCTGATTTGTCTCCTTTTGATGTAGGTGACGATTTGAGGACAAATCCTTTTCAAGAGGGAGGGAATGATGAGAATAAGGGAGCTGCACCAAGGGATCCATTGCATGTTCCGATTGGGCCAATAACAAGGGCAAGGGCTAAGAGATTCAAAGAAGCACTCAATGGCCTAATTCAAGATACATGGGCTGATTCTGAATTATTAAAGCCCAAGATGAACCCACATGAAGACCAAGGCTTGATTAACATCATCAAGGCAATTGAGTGGGCTGAATAAGAGAAAGCTTGCCATAATTTCGGTTTGGGCTTGATTTAATAGTTGTTTGTTTTAATTTTGGTCCATTTGTAAGGCAATTATGGCCATTCTAGTTTCCTATTTGTAAGGCCTTAATGGCTATCTTGTTTTCTTTCCTTTGTTTTAGGGTTTCATTATATAAGGATAGTGATGGATGTAAGAAGGGGGATTATGGATTTTGAATGAAAATTGAGAGAGTTTTCTCTTTGTTCTTTGAGAACTAACTGGAACTTATCAGAATTCTCTGTGGCGTTCCTCCTTGACTTATCAATCGAGTATTTCATCCTTGATTGTGGCGTCCTCCTTTATACCAAGGTTCACATCTCGATATAGGTGTTGGGTCGCGGTTCCCATCCGAACCAGAGATTAGAACGAATATTGGCATCAATCTTGATACAATCGACGAGGTTCATATCAAACTCCTTCTATTTTGAGGCTGAAAGATAGTGATTTTAATGATCCTTTTGGGTGCTGCGGGTCGTCAAAACTTATTCCTTCGGATTTGTCTCATGGTATTAGTGGTGCAAAAGGTAGAAGTCTGGATTTGGATGAGAGTTGTACAAAGGTGCGAGGGTTCATTCCGGTTGATACTCAATGTAAACTTGACGCAGCAGCAACTATGAAGAACTTTGATGATAGAAAAGTTGTTGGCAATGGTAAAGAGAAGAATGGAAGCTGTCCGGTTGATATACAAAGTAAGCTTGCAGAGAAGAATGATTTGAAATTTCAAAATCAGATCATATGCAATGGTGGATTGAATGAGGTGTTGCATAGATACAACAATGGGCAAAAATTTCAAAGGGTGGGAGGAGATTTGTTGAATGGTGGGAAGAAAGAGAAAAATGGTCTGAATTTTCAAAATCAAATCATGTGCAATTGGCAAATATTTCAAAGGGTGACTAATTCTCATGGGCAATGTTTTCAAAATAAGGTGGCTGATATTGACATTAATGGGCAAAATTGTCAAAGGAAGGTGGCTGCTGATAACTTTTCTTCAATAAATAAAATTAGTCAGTAAGGAGTGGGTGTAATTAAGCCAAAATCTGGTGTTTTGGGTTCAATTTCGGGTCTTGGTAGTTTGGGACAAGGAGTGGGTGATGTTGGGTCTGATGTAGGGGTAATTGGACCAAAATCTGGTTCTTCGGGCTCAATTTCGGGTCCTGGTAGTTTTGGACAAGGAGTGGTTGATGTTGGACCATTTTCAACACCTTCTTCCATGCATGATCAAGAGCTGAAATCGTCTTATGCTAAGGCTGTCCAAAATTCTTCTCCTATTGTTGCTGTCCGTAACTTAACAAATGGGCTAGATTCTCGTGGTATTGAAAGCGGGCTATCCTATGCCAAAGCTGTCCATAACTCATCTCCTATCAAGAATGAGGTAAAATCTTCTTCCTTTAAATCCTTACAATATTTTAAACCTATTGAAGAGAATGGAAGAATTAAAGTTAGCCCTCCGGATGAGGTAGCTGTTGAAGGGAGTGAAGAATGGAGAACTTCTTTAATATGGTACTTTGTGGAGAAGCGAATTCCTTTCCCTATAGTGAATTCAGTGTTTCATAAAATTTGGTGTAGGTTTGGGCTTAAAGAAATCTTATCTTCGGAACAAGGGTTCTTTATTTTCAAGTTTGATAGTGTTAACCATGCTTGTGAAGTTCTTGAAAAAGGACCATAGCATATAGTGAATAAATTACTTGTTCTTAAAAGGTGGCAGCCTAGTTTATCTTTGTCTAAAGATGAATTACGTAATATTCCTGTATGGGTCAAACTTTATAATCTACCTTTTGAATATTGGACTACTAAGGGGCTGAGTTTTGTTGCTAGTGCTTTGGGAATTCCTTTGCATGCCGATCACATTACCTTGGCTAGGAAACGTCTGAGCTTTGCTCGTGTGTGTGTTGAGGTTGATGCTTCGAAAGATGTTATTAATGAGTTTGATATTCAATGTACAAACGGGGATTGGAAAACTATAAATGCTGTTTATGAATGGCTTCCTTCTAGGTGTAATAATTGTAAGGTGTTTGGTCATGTGCTGGGTATGTGTCAACAAAATATTCAAGATTTGGGTGACAAGATGAATACGGTTACATGAAATAGAGGGGCTAATGTTCATAATATGAAGAAGAGGCAAGAAGACTCTTTGGTGCCTAAACGACCGGTTTGGGTTTAAGTTAAAAAAAAAAATAACAAAGGTGGAGAATTATCTACTACGGAGAACAATGCTAGTGCTCCGATTGTGAAAATTTTTTATAATCATCTTGCTTTAGTGCCGACGGAGGGCAGTGAGAATATTCTTGATTTGGAAGAAACGGAAAAGGGTACTCCTTTAGCAATTTTGGACACTAGTTGTGATGTAGGGGCTGTTCTTTATAATGATGGGGCTAATATTTATGTGGATGACAGGGTTGTTCTTTGTGAAGATGGAGATGCTCTTTGTGATAATAATGAGGCTGGTCATGGTGAGGATGGTATTGATTCTAGTCCTCCTCGTAATGCTTTGGCTTCTAAAGCTAAGGACTCTTTAGAAAAGAAATAGAAGAAGAAAGGTTTAGTAGTAAGGGTAAGAAGAGTAAGAAGCATTCCTCCCCTATGGGGGGTAAGTGGAGATAGTGTTTGTGGGTGTGTTCTTCTTATCTTGTATATTTATTATGAGTTTTGGGTGCTGGAATATTAGGAGTCTTAATGACCCTTTGAAGCAAAGGGAGGTTCGTAGTTGGATTAAAGATAAGAGATTATATTTATGTGGTTTAGTGGAGAAATAAGGTTCTTGAAAAGAATAAAGATGTAGTTTTTAGGACTATTAACCAGTCTTGGAAGGTCTTGTGTAACTATCAGTTCTCTTATTTGGGAAGGATTTGGGTTTGTTGGAATCCTAATGATGTTCATGTCGTGGAAATTGCCTCTTCTGAACAAGTTATGCATTGTAGAGTTTCGGCTGCTGATTCGACTTGGGAGTGTGTAGTTTCTATAGTATATGGTGATAAATGCCATGTTCGTAGAAAGGAGTTATGGGCTAATCTTAAGGCCCGGTGGGAGGAGTTTGAGAATCGTGCTTGGTTAGTTTTGGGAGATTTTAATGCGGTTTGTGATTTATCGGAATGTGAGGGGGGTTCTAGAGTTTGGCCTCCTTGGAAGGATGACTTTTCTGAATGCTTATCCGATGCGGGGTTGGAAGACTTACGGTTTAGTGGTTATTTTCTTACATTGACTAATCGACGCTCAGACGATCCTATTCTTTGAAAATTGGATCGTGGTTTGGTTAATTTACAGCGAGAATCGAATTTTCCTGGCTTAGTGGCGATTTTCTTACCGGCATGTGTGTTGGATCATTCTTCGGTGCTGGTCAAGTTTGCGGATCTTCCTTCTCGACGAGTTTTTTTTTTATATATTTTTGGGCTGATCATCCGGACTTTCTTTCTTTGGTAGAGCGGGTTTGGGCGAACAGAATTGATGGATCTCTGATGTTTCAACTATGTATGAAGCTCAAAAGCTTGAAGATTGAGCTTCGAAAGTTTAATGTGGAGAAATTTTCTCGTTCGCCTTCTCGGGTACATCAAGTTAAAAATGAATTAGAGATTGTGTAGCGGCGTATTCAAAGGGATCCTTTAAATGTTTCTTTACATGAGGAAGAATCTAGATTACTCATTAGTTATAGTGCTTTGAGTAGAGTTGAGGAGAGTTTATTGAGGCAGAAATCTAGAGTTCAATGGATCAATCTTGGTGATCAAAACTCTAAATTTTTCTTTCGAGCTATGCGTAATCAGTTTAGTCGTAGTAAGATTGTGTCCATTTCTGATGAGCAAGGGGTTCGGGTGGATGATATGGCGAGGGTAAAGACTGTAATGGTTAGTTTTTTCGAGAGGCTTCTTACTCAACCGCTGGGTGGTCCATGTCTTGATCATGATCTGTTACGAAGTGCACTCCCTAAACGTATCTCTAATATGTAGTGCGATGCTTTAGGTTGTGATGTTACTCATAAAGAGATCATGTCGATGTTGTTTTCTCTAAAGGATAATAAGGCTCCAAGTCCTGACTATTATAATGCTCTTTTTTTCAAGAAAGCTTGGGGAGTGGTTGGTGAGGATGTTATTCAGGCTATTAGCTCTTTTTTTATCTCTAGGAAGTTGCTAAAGCAGGTGAATGCCACTATAGTGGCTCTAATTCCTAAGGTTCCTAATCCTTCCAATGTTACTGAGTTTCGGCCTATTTCTTGTTGTAATAATATCTACAAGTGTATTGCGAAGATCATATCGAATAGGGTGAGAAGAATTCTGCCTGATATTATTAGTCCTTCCTAGTCGGCTTTTGTGGAGGGGAGAAATATTAGTGATAATATTTTACTTTCTCAGGAGCTTTTGCGCAATTATCATCTGGATGGCGGTGTTCCTCGATGTGCTTTTAAGGTTGATTTAATGAAGGCCTAGGATTATGTGAGGTGGGATTATGTTCTTGAGGTGTTGAGGACTATCGATTTCCACAGTGTATGGTGAATTGGATCTCTGAATGTATGACGACTCCGCGTTTCTCTTTTTCAATTAATGGTGAATTGAATGGTTTTTTCCAAGCAGTAGGGGCTTGCGTCAAGGGGATCCGATGTCCCCTTACCTTTTTGTGCTGCAGATAGAGGTTTTGTCGGGGCTTATGAGGATTAGGGAGAATAGTGATCAGTTATTTTCCATTGAAGGTGCGAGAGGAAGTCTTTTACTCATTTATTCTTTGCTGATGATTTGATAGTCTTTTGTCGGGCTGATAGGGGTCCGGTTACCTTGGTTGATTCTTATCTCAAGCGATTTTAGGGTCTTTCGTGACTGGTTCCTAATCCAAGTAAGAGTCACTTATTTGTTGCTGGGGTTTCTATTCATTGTAAGACTAAATTGTGTGAATATTCTTGGTTTTAATGAGGGGATTTTGCCAATAAGTTACTTGGGGGTTCCCCTTATTTCTACTAAGCTTTCGGCAGATGATTGTAGAGTTCTTGTTGATCGTATTGTTGCGAGGGCTAAAAGTTGGACATCCAGGGTTCTTTCTTTTGCTAGTCGTCTTCAACTCATAAAATCGGTATTGTTCTATATCCAAGTGTATTGGTCTTCGATGTTTATTCTGCCTAAGGTTGTGATCCATAAAATTGAGACTACTCTTCGTAGTTTTTTATGGCATGGCTTCGATTTGGGCAGAGGTGGGGCGAAGGTTGCTTGGAAGTTTGTATGTTTACCTAAAGAAGATGGTGGTCTTGGTATTAAATGTATGGAAACTTGGAATAAAGCCGCTATGATTAAGCATATTTGGAATCTTTGTAGTGATAGGGGGAATTCTTTATGGGCCTCGTGGGTTTGGTCTACGTTGTTGAGAGGCAGAACTTGTTGGGAGGTTCGGGTTCCTGGTGATTGTTCTTGGAGTTAGCGAAAAATCCTTAGTCTTCGTAGTGTGGTTAGGAGGAAGATATGTTATCGAGTTGGTAAAGGTGTGGGAGTTTCTCTTTGGCATGATTTTTGGCATCCTTTAGGTCCCCTTATGGAGGTTTTCAAAGAGAGAATTATCTATGATTCTGGGTTAGGGCATCGGACTACGATTGCAGATATTATTTAGGGGCAGTCTTGGTCTTGGCCGCATTCTCAATCCGTGGATTGGATTGAGATTATTTGTAACACTCCGAATACGCTGAAGCCTAATGCTTCTTTAGATGATACGCTGCTTTGGGTTGATGATTCTCGGGGGATATTTTCAATTCGTAGTGCTTGGGACTCTATTCGGTCTAGGCTTCTGGTGGTTGACTGGTATAGGACAGTTTGGCATCCAAAAGCCATTCCTAGGCATTCTTTTATCCTGTGATTGGCTATTCGAGGTACTCTCGTTATTCATAATAAGCTTCTAACCTATGGGTCTATCACTACTATCAGATGTGTTTTATGTGGTGGAGGTGGTGAGGATATTCCTCATCTTTTCTTTGATTGCCCATTTTCTGCTCATATTTGGTCAGCTCTTCTTAGTCGTTGCAACTTGTCTTCTCGAGCTCGGAGTTGGGAGGATACGATTAGATGCTCTTGTCATTTCCATGGGAATTCTCTTTGGGGTAGGTGTTTCGCATTATGTTGGCTGCCACGGTTTATGCGATATGGTGTGACAGGAACTCGCGAATGCATTGTGTTTTTCCAATGCCTGAGTCTAAAATTATATATGATATTGTTAGTGAGATCTGTAATCGTATTAATTCTTTGCATAGTATTGTGGATTCTCATGTTCATCGGAGGCTCCAATATAATTGGGGTTTTTCTGATACGATTTTTTAGTTTGTTGTGATTGTTTTGTTTTTTGTGCGTGCTTCAGCAAGGGTATGTCCCTAATTGTGCTTTGTTTATTTTTTAGGGTCGGAAGGGGTTTGTCACTTATTTGTACCTAGTGTTGTTATTTCTTCTGAGGTATGCCCTGTGCTTTTGTTCTGTTCTATTTTGGTTTAATATACTTACTTTCTCCACACAAAAAAAACCAAATAGATTCCCTTTAAAAGCTATTTTCTTATATTCTAAATAAATTCCTTAAAAGGTTGCATGTGTTGCTCCCAAAACCATTGAATTAGATGCTTTGTTTAACAATACAAGTCTACTACTAACATAGTACCAAATCAAAGAGACCAAAGAAACATTCAATATATATATATATATATATATATACACGCACACACAAAAAGTCCACATAATTTATTGACGGGTTTAGTCCTCTTATTCTATCAACTGCATAAGCAACTATGATGCATACACAAAAAATCATAAATCAGTAATATATGCAACTTTGAACTGAAGCAAAGCAACTAGAACCGCTTGAACACAAAACGAAATTAATGTCTGAATTTCTAGAAATAAAAAAAGACATCAACATCGACATGCATTAAAATGCTGATAAGAAAAACCATGTCGATGGAGCTCGATGTCGCTCAGAGTTGCAAGTTTTCAGAGTGGTTGTCCGATTCATCTTCTGCATCAAGAGAAAATGGGGTGGGGTCTGGTTTTTTTTTTTTTTTTTTTATCAAAAGGGGGTCGGGTCTGGTCACGAGTGGAACGAAGGCAACAACCTTGCCAAGACGACCGTCTACGGACGTCGATGCCATTCGAAGTTGGAAGTTTTCGGCTGGTTCTTCTTTGTCAAGAGAGAGAACTTGTGGTGGGGTCTGGTCATAATGGAGTGAAGATAATAACCTTGCCAGGACGATCGTCGACGGATGTCGATGCCGTTCAAAGTTGGAAGTTTTCGGCTGCTCGCACGATTTGTCTTCTTCGTCGATAGTAGGGTCTGGTGGGGTGGGGTGGGATTTTATTTTCAAAAGGCGAAGGGGGCTGGCTTGATGGCTGCTGAGTGGGGCAAAAAGAAGGTTCTAGGGCTATTCAAGTCCAAAAATTTTCTTTTTAAAACTGATCCCAATTTTGATTTTCTATTTTCATTTTTTTATTATCTTTTTAAAATTAAATACACGTGTCACAATTCTAATAGCCTCTTAGCATAAAGACAATTATACCCTCGGTCAACTCTCTTTTGATTAACGTCAGTTTTAACATAAAAACTATTTTGATCTATTTTCCAAACATTAGGGACCACAAGAACTAAAGTGAAATGTGAGTAAAAAAATGAGGTTTCACAAATAAGTAAGGACTAAATTGAAGTTCCCCCTTTAATTAATAAAATCTCTTTCAAAATATTTTAATGTGATATATGCTATTTTTCTAAGAGTTAACGAAAATCATATGTCTCAAAATCTTATCGGGCTTCAAAACCATTTTATTTAATACACAGTGATGTTTGGGGACCCTTAAAATAATCAACCTTAACTGAAAAAAGGGGTTTTCTAACCTTTATAGATGACCATACTAGATTATGTTGGATTTACTTAATGAAAAACAAAATCATAAGTTGAAAATTTGTTTTAAGATTTCTATAAACTAATTGAAATTCAATTTCAAACTAAAATTAGTATTTTACGAACTGATAATGGGAAAGAATACTTTAATCAGTATCTTGAAAAAATTTTAACTGAAAAAGGAATCTAACATCAATCCACTGGTCGGGTGATGGCAGCATTTTTTGACCTGAAATTGGCCTCCATCTTTACCTACTTTTATTCCGTTCTCGAGTGAATATCAGTTGTTTTTTAATGGTTTATTTTAGTGTGCAGGTAATAAGGGTCCAAGATGATTCGGTGGATTTCAGGGCAGAATAGTAATGTTTTGGAGCTGTCGCTAATTGTGGTGCGATCCCTAGATTGCGCTACAACGCGGCAATTCCAGTTTCCGGCAATTCCAGAGGCTCACGCGAGTTGGCACTAATTTTAGCGCGACCTATAACTCGCGCGCATAAAATTTCCAAAGATTCCCGTAGGTGATGCAACTCTCAGGTCGTGCTACAACTCGTCACAGGACATCTGTTGCCCTATTTTCAGCCGAGTATAAAAAGAAAAGTCAAAAAAAAAAAAGAAGGGGTTAGTTTTGGAGACAAAAACAGAGCACGAGAAGAATAAGAAGGGGAAGAAAACAGCAGCTAGGAGACTAGTGGCGTGGCCTTTTATTGATTCTTCATCCTTTCTACATTAAGTAAGGAATCCGTAAGAAGTCGAAGGAGGAGGATTTCACCAAACGGAAGTAGACGAGAGTCCTTTCGTCCAAAGTTATTTTTTCTTCATTCTTAGTTCCTTTATGCTTGTACTCATGTTTTCATATTCGATTATCATGTATTATTTCGATTCCTTTGATTATGAACTAATTTTTTATGCTAGGAAAGACGACAGCTCTTTTAATGAAATTTTGAAGGCATTAATGTATGTTTGAGGTTGATTATTAATATGGTTGAGTGAATATTTTATGCTTAAATTGAATGTTAAGTGATTGATGACCCCTTAATATATTTTGTTGCTGTGAGTTAATAACTGGGAGGTGATGCTCACAATGTGTTCTATAAAATGTCCACCACAAGTGAGAATTAAATAGAAATATATTAAATTATCTAGTGTGATCCTTATGTGTGTTATATTTGAAGGAACCGTTTTTCCGTTCTACTGGTCACGCAGCGGAAATAAAATTTTAAAATTTTTTATACAAATCGCAAAAGCAATCTGTGACCAGTAAAACTTTGAAATTATATTTTCGGAATAATAAAAATAATATATATCACATATATATTTATTTTATATACAGAAAATTGTAACCAATGAAAGAAAAGAAAAATTAAGGAACATACCACCGTTGGAGGCTCTTTCGTATTTTTTTCTGCAGCTCCTTGTCTGTACCACTACGTCTTCCTGCTATATCCCGGCATCGGTAACTTGCGTGTAGGTGGGTCACGTTGTCAGGAACAATGAAGAGGTATAAAAAATAAAAGTTGGAGAGATACTGTATTTCTCCGGTCACTTTTTCTCTTTTTTTTTTCTTTTACGTACAAAACACTTTTTGAACATCTATTGATTTGGTTCAGTTATCTTGTTATATTAAAAACTCTTTTTAATATATATTTAAGTTACTTAATTAATAAAAACTCTTTTTTATTAAATTTATCAGTAACTTTTGAATTTAAACTTTTTTAAATTCAGATGATATTTATTTATTTTATTTTATTTAATTAATGAGATAATCCTATTATCTCTCTATTCAAAATAAAAATAAATTATTATCAGTAACTTTTGAATTTAAACTTTTTTAAATTCAGATGATATTTATTTATTTTATTTTATTTAATTAATGAGATAATCCTATTATCTCTCTATTCAAAATAAAAATAAATTATTATCAGTAACTTTTGAATTTAAACTTTTTTAAATTCAAATTTATTTTATTTTATTTAATAAATGAGATAATCATATTATCTCACTATTCAAAATAAAATATCAACTATCACCCTCCTCTTATGGTTAATTACATAATTAAATAATTTTATTATTTAATTGTTATAATTGTTATTATTTAATAATTGAATAATCACATGACTCAATTAACTCCTGACACGTATCACTTTTACAACACTATTAATTGGACCATCCAATTAATTATACGTGACCCTTGTTACCTAAATGGATCAGGCTAGCAAGAGGACCTAATGGACCCACAGTATTTTGAGCTCCGATAATCCTCGTAATCATTAATTAAACTCTTTAATTAATATTCCTTGATTATCAACTCCGGTGTTATTCCACTAAAAACCCGAAGCTGCATTCTCTCAAATGCGGACGCTTTTGCACAGACCGATATCACTTGGTGTCCATCGATATAGCTATTACATATGGTGTGACCCTCCACAGTAGTTCATAATTAGAGCTGGGTCATAATGTCCGTTATACCCTTCTAATTATATATATCCTTTAAGCACCGTTGATTCTCTAATGAACAATAAATCATGTTTCCTCACGGAATCAAGAGAGCGCTCATATTGTTCAAGCCCCGAATCAACCCTTAAGGAAACTACTCTCCACTTCTCACAAGAAGGAGTGGATTCCACTATTGTGTACAAACCTTCCAAGCCACAAGTCAAATCGTAATCCCAACATACGGAGAATATTGATCGGAAATAATCATCCGATCTCACTCATGGTATATGAAAGATCACGATCTAACCTGAAGGAGTCGATAAGACACTCAAGATTGAGATTACCCACATATAGCCATCATAAGTTGATGTATATGAATCTCATCGGTAAACGGATCTTGGTGAGAGATTCATATAGATCATGGCCTAGTGCTATATGATCACATCATACAAGGTGCCTCCATTCCCATATCTCCATATGAATGATTTAGGATAGAATCATCGTACAATACAGAATGGACCGCAGCTATAGATTAACTACAAATAAAGTACCCAGCTTTATTTGCTATTTATGGACTCTTTAGATTACACATCTCTTACTGTATCCATCTGTATATGACAATCATATATACAGTATGAGATTACATCTGGCAATCTAGGATGTTATAATGCACAAGTTTATATAATATAAATGACACAATAAGAATGAATTGAACTCTTCTTTTATTTATTTATAAAAAACCATTTACTAATTACATCTTTAGGGTAAAAACCCCAACAATCTCCCACTTGCACTAAAGCATGTGAGGCATATGACGTAACCCTAGACCTTCTAGGTGACCCGTGAATACATTAGCTGGTAAGGACTTCGTAAATGGATCAGTATGATTGTCTTGTGAGGCTATCTTGGTAACGATCACATCTCCTCTCTACACTATCTCTCTAATGAGATGATACTTCCTCTCTATATGCTTCCCTCTTTTATGGCTTCTTGGTTCTTTGGAATTAACTACAGCACCACTGTTATCACAATAAAGTGTGATGGGCCTATCCATATCTGGAACAACTTCCAGATCACTCAAGAACTTGTGGAGCCAAACAGCCTCTTTAGCAGCTTCACAAGCGGCTACATATTCGGCTTCCATGGTAGAGTTAACAATGCAAGATTGCTTAATACTTCTCCACACAATGGCTCCACCACCCAGGGTGAAAACGGATCCAGACGTAGATTTCCTAGAATCTATGTCTAACTGAAAATCAGAATCCGTGTATCCTAATGGGATCAAATCCTGTCCGGATCGAGCATATAGTTTCTCGTTTTTCGAAGATACTTGAGAATGGTCTTGACTACAACCCAATGATCTAATCTCAGGTTGAATTGGTATCTGCTGACTACTCCCACTGCATAGCAGATGTCCGGTCTCGTGCATAACATAGTATACATGAGACTTCCTACTGCAGATGCATAGGGCACACGTCTCATATCCTCAATGTCTTGAGGTGTCTTAGGACATTGTTCCTTAGACAAGTGAACTGCCTAGAAAGTAAATTACCTTTCTTAGAGTTCTGCATTAAAAATCGAACAAGAATCTTATCGATATATGATGCCTGAGATAGTGCTATGAGTTTGTTCTTACGATCCCTTATAAGTTGGATCCCTAGAACATAACTCGCCTCTCCCAAATCTTTCATTTGGAATTGGCTAGCTAGCCAGCCCTTGACGTCAGACAATACTCCCACATCATTCCCAATGAGTATGATGTCGTCTACGTATAGGACTAAGAAAACTATCTTTTTGTCAATGATGCGCTTGTATACACAAGGCTCATCAACGTTTTGCTCGAAGCCATAGGTTTTGATCACATCATCAAACCTTATGTTCCAAGATCTAGATGCTTGCTTAAGTCCATAAATGGACCTTTATAGCTTGCAAACTTTTTCCTCTTGATTTGGGGACACAAATCCCTCTAGTTGCATCATATAGATGTTTTCGTCAAGATTGCCATTTAAAAATGCAGTTTTGGCGTCCATTTGCCAAATTTCATAATCGAAATAAGTTGCAATGGATAAGAGAATCCGAATAAACTTAAACATGGCAACTGGCAAGAAGGTCTCTTCATAATCGACCCCCTCTTTTTGGGTATAACCCTTAGCCACTAGCCTTGCCTTGAAGGTCTCTACCTTCCCATCTACTCCTCTCTTTCTCTTGTAGATCCACTTACACCCAATGGGTTTTACCCCATCCAGTAAGTCTACAAGATCCCAGACTAAGTTGGAGTACATAGACTCCATCTCGAGATTCATGGCTTTGAGCCATTCCTCTTTAATCAGGATCTTCCATTACATTCTTAAATGACAATGGGTCATCCACACTATTAGTAGAGACAACACCTTGTCCCTCACCTATACCTAAATAGTGTTCAGGTTGTATCACAGCTCTCCCACTACGTCTAGGTGGTAGTGTATCCCTATTAGAAATCATCTGATTCTCAGATGTTTGTGGATCAACAACTCTTATTGATGGAGTGCTGGTCTCACCAGGCTCCAGTTCATTTAACATAACTTGGATCGAGGCTTATGGTCACTAATATAGTTGTCCTCAAGAAACGTTGCATTTGTCGATACAAACACTTTGTTATCTTCAGGACTATAAAAGTATCCGCCTCTAGTCTCTTTGGAGTATCCTACAAACAGGCAGACTGCAGATTTGGAGTCTAGCTTTCCACTTATGTTCTTCAGCACGTGTGCTGGACACCCCCATATGCGGAAATGTCGCAAACTAACTTTACGACCATTCCACAACTTTAGGGGAGTCTTAGGAATAGATTTGGATAGCACTACATTCAAAATGTATGCCGCTGTTTGTAACACATATCCCCATAAGGAATTTGGTAATGATGAGAAACTAATCATAGATCTCACCATTTCCATTAGGGTTCTATTTCTCCTCTCCGCTACACCATTTTACAGAGGTGTACCCGGAGTTGTGAGTTAGGATACTATCCTATGCTCGACCATAAAGTCTTTAAACTCTTGGTCAAGGTACTCAACCCCACAATCTAATCGTAGAGACTTGATAGTCTTACATAACTGATTCTCAACTTCAGCTCGGAATTCTTTGAACTTTTCAAAAGTTTCTGACTTATGTTGCATCAGGTAAACATATCTGTATCTAGAGTAGTCCTATATAAAGGTGACATAATACTTATAACCACCCCTGACTTTAACATTCATCGGTCCACAGACATCAGTATGTATAAGCTCCAATGGCTCTTAAGCTCTAAGGCCTTTTCCAGTAAAAGGTCTCTTAGTCATTTTACCATCTAAACAGGATTCACAGACAGGTAAGGTGCCGACTTTTAACTCGCTTAAAGGTCCGCTTTTTACTAGTCTGTCTATCCGGTCAAGGTTAATATGACCAAGCCTTAGATGCCAGAGATACGTGTCATCATCTGGAGAAATCTTATGTCATTTGGTTTTAGGTTTTTCAACCTTAAACAATTTGGTATTTAGCAGTGTTGTATGTATTAACGGCCTTAACACATACAAATTGTTTTCATTAATTCCTGAACAAATATTCAGACCATTCTTTGAAATAATAACAGATTTATTATTAAAAGAAACAGAATATAATTGTTCTAACAATTTAGAAACGGAAATTAAATTCCGTGTAAATCCAGGAATATAATAAACATTGTTCAAAAGTAAAAATCTAGTATTATTACAAAAATTCAATTTTATTGAACCCACTGCTCGATCCGACACGACATTCCTCGACCCCACACGCATCGAGAAGGCTCCCGAATCAGTCCACTGCGAAGAAGAACAAACATGATTAGTGACCCCCGAATCAACTATTCAGGGTGAAGAATCATCTTCCACTAAACAAGATTCAAGAAGTAGTAAATCAAATTTACCTTTCTGCTTTTTCTTCTTGACTACCTCCTCTAGGTACTGAGGACAGTTCCTCTTCCAATGCCCAACCTTGTTACAATGGAAACATTTTCCCTTGTCTTTGTCGGTGGAGGTGCCCTTCTTTTTGCTTTGGGCTTTCTTGGGCTTGGGCTTACCTTTAGCCTTCCCAGCAGACCTCTTTCTCTTCTTATTTCTAGAGGAGGAAGATGGTTCGGCAACATTTGCCTCACCGGTCTTCACCTTACTATCCTTAGTCAAGGCCTCGAAGGTGGCGAGCTCATTGAGCAACTGAGTGAGACTGAACTGCAACTTGTTCATCCCGTAGTTGCTCTTAAACTGATCGAAACTCTTCGGAAGAATTGTTAGTATGATACTCACTTGGCTAGGTTCATCAATGGCCCCACCATTGATTTCTACCGTGTTGAAGTAGGACATCATGGTCAGGACATGTTCCCGAACAGATGTACCTTTCTTTATGTGAGCGAGCATAGCGGCACGAACAGCTTTATGGCGCTTTTACTCTGAGGGTTGCCCGAACATAGCTTGCAATAACTCCAAAATTTCGAATGTTGTAGTCATTGCTTCGTGCTTTGTGACAAGCACTTCTATCATAGAAGCTAACATATATGTACGAGCTTTCTCATCAGATGAGACCCATCGCTAGTATGCCTCGCGAACTCTTTATAGGGCATTGGCAGCAGGATGTGGAGGACATTCCTCCGTAAGCACAAACTTAAGGTCTTTGGTGACCAAAATCGCATTTATATTAAGTTTCCACTTTGTATAGTTATCACCAGTTAGTTTATCGTATGCAAGTATTTGTAATAACGCAGAAGACATTATTGCTGAAAAATAAATAAACATTCATTCAGTCATATATTAAAAACAAGTGCTAATGCTTTGACATAAATTTAAACATGATGAATGTACATGTTTATCGAACTAGAACTATCCCAATAAAAATAGTTACTATGCCACGATAATCCAACGTACCACAAAGAAGTGCCGCCTTAGGGTTGGTCAAGTTCTTGCATGTAGGACCGAGACATTCTCAATCAAATAATATTATAGAATAACTCTTATTCCATATTATTCAACCATCGTTTATTTAGTCAGGTTTTCGATTAACCATATTTAATCTAAATCTTGTGAGTGTAACCCATCATTTCAGATCTCATGGGCTTAACTAGAGAGTGCCGCCTTAGGGTCGGTCAAACCCAAAATACCCCCAAAAATCCTATCCGTTAGGAAGTCAACCTTGGTATTGACCTTCGTGGAAACCCTCCTTAGGGAGGATGAAAGTAAAGTCATCACGAGGCCCCACTCGGATCTCATGGTGTTGAACTAACGATGGAGATTGCGGGAGATATATGTCATATATCCCTCTCCCACTCACTATTTTAAAACTTAGGGTTTTCTATTCGTTAATGCATCTAGACTTTACAGGATCAAACGACTAATATTAATCAAGTTATCTAGGATATTAACTAATTTATTATTATAATCATATTCTAAATAATTATTATTTTTAACACTTAAAAATCTATAAGTGGATAATCTAAACTTAGATAAATGTTTTACTAAAGTTAGATTATTCATTTGGTGTTTACCAAGTTTTAACTATTTAAAACTCAAACATATTATTTGGTTAATTTATTTATTAGGTGATTAATCATATTAAACCTAATTTAATAAATGAACATATTAATATAAATTTATTAAACACTTTAATAACAAGATTAATATTAAAAGAATTATTCAATTTTTAACTATTAAAAACTAATCATTTTTCATAGCAAATTATAAATATATTATTTACCATTTTAATCACATTTGAACAAATAATATATAAATGTTATAATGCATGTATGACAATATCAACATATATTTGTGTAGGCACACTTAAATCTAAATAACATGTATTTTCATGACAATACTAAATTATCACATAATAAAGCATACATGAGTTGACCGAGTGTTGTGGATTATTTAACCTAAAAAAATTGAAAACTAAATTACAAAAATTACCCCAAGACATTCCTTGGTCTTCTTGTAACTTCACAGTCTTCCAATCTTTTTAGGACTCTTCGATTTATCTCATAAATACAAAATAGAATTTTTCGCTCGGAATCCACTGGACAACAATTACTGATGAAAATCGGGATGAAAAACAGAGCGAAGCAATGGCGCGAAAACACGCGCAGCATGTGCCGCAAGCGCGCAGCACACACACATTATTAACTTTTGTTAATATATATTTTTTTTATGATGTCACATCTGTCACTCTTCTTGCTTTTCATATGTACTTGGCTACTTGCTTACTTTGTTGTATAGGCATTATTTAAGTGAACTTTGTTGAAGACCAGACCCATGTCATTAGCGCACATGTACACAGTGGCTGATTTTTGCACATGACATCAATGCAGCATGCAATTTTTGCACATGACCAGCGCGACCAGCACACGATGCAATAGCCAATTAGTGTGCATGACAGTACACAATGGCGCAACAATTACGCCTGGTGTCAGCTGTCAGCTCACTCAGTTTCCGATCTTAACTTGTTTTTCGATTTCCAGCATCTTCGTCTTCGATTACATTTTATATAAAAAAATATAATAAATAAAAATAGAAAATAGAAAAAATAAAATAAATTAATTTACAACCCAGTATCACCAAAATACATAACACCATAAAAATTTACGACCAACCATTGTCAATATATAGTCAAATAAATAAAAAAAATGTGCCTACACAATCATACATTAGGAGTATTGAAAACAATTTTCTGTTCCGAAAATAACCAGGCTCTGATACCAATTGAAGGAACCGTTTTTCCGTTCTACTGGTCACGCAGCGAAAATAAAATTTTAAAAAATTTTATACAGATCGCAAAAGTAATATGTAACCAGTAAAACTTTGGAACTATATTTTTGGAATAATAAAAATAATATATATCACATATATATTTATTTTATATACAGAAAATTGTAATCAATGAAAGAACAGAAAAATTAAGGAACATACCACCGTTGGAGGCTCATTTGTATTTTTTTCTGCAGCTCCTTGTCTGTACCACTACGTCTCCCTTGCTATATCTCGGCACTGGTAACTTGCGTGTGGGTGCGTCATGTTGTCAAGAACAATGAAGTGGTAGAAAAAATAAAAGTTGGAGAGATATTGTATCTCTCCGATCACTTTTTTTTTTTCTTTTACATACAAAACACTTTTTGAACGTCTATTGATTTGGTTCAGTTATCTTGTTATATTAAAAACTCTTTTTAATATATATTTAAGTTACTTAATTAATAAAAACTTTTTTTATTAATTTTATCTGTAACTTTTGAATTTAAACTTTTTTAAAGTAAGATAATATTTATTTATTTTATTTTATTTAAATAATGAGATAATCCTATTATCTCTCTATTCAAAATAAAAATAAATTATTATCAGTAACTTTTGAATTTAAACTTTTTTAAATTCAAATTTATTTTATTTTATTTAATAAATGAGATAATCATATTATCTCACTATTCAAAATAAAATATCAACTATCACCCTCCTCTTATGGCTAATTACATAATTAAATAATTTTATTATTTAATTGTTATAATTGTTATTATTTAATAATTGAATAATCACATGACTCAATTAACTCTTGACACGTATCACTTTTACAACACTATTAATTGGACCATCCAATTAATTATACGTGACCCTTGTTACCTAAATGGATCAGGCTAGCAAGAGGACCTAATGGACCCACAATATTTTGAGCTCCGATAATCCTCGTAATCATTAATTAAACTCTTTAATTAATATTCCTTTATTATCAACTCCGGTGTTATTCCACTAAAAACCCGAAGCTGCATTCTCTCAACTGCAGACGCTTTTACACAGACCAATATCACTCGGTGTCCATCGATATAACTATTACATATGGTGTGACCCTCCACAGTAGTTCATAATTAGAACTGGGTCATAATGTATGTTATACCCCTCTAATTATATATATCCTTTAAGCACCGTTGATTCTCTAATGAACAATAAATCATGTTTCCTCACGGAATCAAGAGAGCGCTCATATTGTTCAAGCCCCGAATCAACCCTTAAGGAAACTACTCTCCACTTCTCACAAGAATGAGTGAATTCCACTATTGTGTACAAACCTTCCAAGCCACAAGTCAAATCGTAATCCCAACATACGGAGAATATTGATCGGGAATAATCATCCGATCTCACTCATGGTATATGAAAGATCACGATCTAACCTGAAGGAGTCGATAAGACACTCAAGATTGAGATCACCCACATATAGCCATCATAGGTTGATGTATATGAATCTCATCGGTAAACGGATCTTGGTGAGAGATTCATATATATCATGGCCCAGTCCTATATGATCACATCATACAAGGTGTCTCCATTCACATATCTTCATATGAATGATTTAGGATGGAATCATCGTACATTACAAAATGGACCGCAACTATAGATTAACTATAAATAAAGTACCCAGCTTTATTTGCTATCTATGGACTCTTTAGATTGCACATCCCTTACTATATCCATCTGTATATGACAATCATATACACAGTATGAGATTACATCCAGCAATCTAGGATGTTATATGCACAAGTTTATATAATATAAATGACACGATAAGAATTAATTGAACTTTTCTTTTATTTATTTATAAAAAACCATTTACAAATTACATCTTTAGGGCAAAAACCCCAACAATATTGTGATTAATGCGTTCTCATTGCATTTAGATATTCTTCGAGAGATAGGATATTAGTGTATGTGAAAATAGATTCGATTTAGCTCGAGAGAGAATTTTGGATAAATTAAGTGTAACACGATTGTCAATCGAAAATAATTTAATCTTGTTACATTGTAATCTGATTCATTAGGACATAATAAGTGAAGTCGGAATTCCTAGCTATTTCTCTTATTGATTACATCCCTTTTTAATTGTTTAATTTCTTTATTCAATTAGTTTTTTATTAGATAAACTTCATGCAATTTTACGTTTTATAGATTTAGTTAATTTTAGTATTCAACATTTAGAATATCCTCGTGGGAATGGTAACTTACTTTCATTGTATTACTTGTGCCGACCCTGTACACTTGCGGTAACTAAAAGGCATAACATCAGGATACACCCCAACAAAATGGGATTGCAGAGAGAACTACCACCTTTTAGAGGTTAGTAAGGCTCTTATGCTCTGCATGAATGTTGCAAAATATTTATGTAGCTGTCTTAACAACAATATATTTGATCAATAAGGTTCCCTCTGGAGTCTTAAATCATGAAATTTAATTAAATTCTCTAATTTTTTTTTTCAGATAATAGGTTGAGTTCCAATTTGCTCCTTAAGGATTTTGGATGTACAATTTTTGTTCATATACGTAATATATTTCGATATAAACTTGATGTTAGGGCTGAAAAATGTGTTTTAATTGGTTATGCTCGTAATAAAAAAGGGTATAAATGTTTTAATCTTGATACAAGGAAAGTATTTGTGAGTATGGATATTGTATTTGCTGAACATAAATTGTTTCTTAATAAAACTCACCTTCAGGGGGAGAGTGAAAAAGAAGATGAAGTTGAGTTTGAAAAGTTTGAAACTTCTTGGAACCCTAGTAAATCTATTTTACCAGATTCCTTTTTCCCTATGGTTTCAAATAATCAAGAGGTTGTTTTTCACAAGGAAACAGAATCTAAAAATAATGAGCTAGGAACAAATCAATTGCCAAATCTTACTGATTTTAATTCAGGGGGAGAAACGTTATAAGATAAAGATCTCAATTTGGATAATTATCCTACAACAGAGCTGAAAGTTTATACAAGAAGGAAACGTCAGTGTAACAAAGAATAGCCCCATCCAGCACCAAGCCGGCTGCCTTTTTTGTGTGGATAAAGTAAGTATATTAATCCAAAATAGAACAGAACAAAAGCACAGGAGCATACCCCAGAAGAAACAACAACACTAGGTACGGAGAAGAGACAAACCCCTTCCGACCCTAAAAAATAAACAAAGCACAATTAGGGACAAACCCTTACTGAGCTCGCACAAAAAACAAAACAAACACAACAAACTAGAAAATCACATCAGAAAAACCCCAATCATATTGGAGCCTCCGATGGACATTAGAATCCACAACACCATGCAAAGAATTAATACGATTACAGACTTCACTAACAATATCATATATAATTCTAGATTCAAGCCTTAGAGAAATACCATGCATTTGCGAGTTTATCTCTCGCCAAATCGCATAAACCGCAGCAGCCAACATAATGCGAAACACCCAACCCCAAAGAGATTTCCCATGGAAGTGACAAGACCAACTAATCGTATCCTTCCAACTTCGAGTTCAAGAAGACAAGTTGTAACGACTAAGAAGAGCTGACCAAATATGAACAGAAAATGGGCAATCAAAGAAAAGATGAGGAATATCTTCACCCCCTCCACCACATAAAACACATCTGATAGACATGATAGATGTTACGCATTTTGTGTACCCGCAAGTATACGGGGTCAGCACAAGTAATATAGAATTATAAGTTTCGATTATCGTTCCCACGAGGACGATTAGATATTGAATACTGAGATTAACCAAGTCTAACGCTATCTAGAAAACTAATTCAATGGTTGTGATTTGTAATTTATAATCTAAATGATTTATAAACTTGAAATTAAAAGGTTTTCTTATCAATGGTAAAGGGAACTAGGGAATCCGATTTCACTAACTAATCCTAATGATATAAGATAATTATGCATGAATGTTCAAGCCAATGATTGATGATCATGTTATCTAGCTATCCGAAATCCTCTCTCAAGGTAAATCGAACCCATTCAACACACACTAACACCCTATCTCTCGATGAATATCAAATATATGAGAATGCAATAAACATGGAAACATATTAGATCACACAACCTACACCACTATATCTCTATTTGGTTCCTAGGCTATTGCGTTAATTTGTCAAACACGTTGTGAGCGTCTCCTCTCGGTACTTAATCCACAACAATAAGATATTGAATATTGGTGATCAAGCAATATACAATCAATAAAGTATTAAATCAACACTCAATCAAATAACTCAAATCATCCAAGCATTCATTAATCTCAATCAAAATTCATAGTAAATTCCATCATCATCCCTAGTGTAGGAAATTAGTTCATAACTACGAAATAAGAATACATAGTATTATTTATCAAGAGTATCATGAACAACATAAGATTAAGGAAAAGAATGTGAAAGAAAAACTCTAGATGGCTGGACTCTCGTCTGAAACCGATTCGGTTGAGCTTTTTTGTGCACAAATCCAAGTCCTATGAGCGATTGAAGTCGTCTGAAGAATCGATCCGATAGCTAGTCTCCTAGGCCTTCTTCTATCTTCTTTTTCATTCTTCTCTCTCTGTATTTTCTCTTTGCTGGAATTACCGTTCCGCGACCCAAGGTCTCGTGGAAGAGGTCGCGTGACACACTGTGATGCACTTCTTCTTTGTACGCGAGCAGCTGGCGCCACCCCAGGTCGCGGTTGGGGTCGCGAGACCTGCTGGACTGCACTTCTTCTTCTTCGCACGCGAGCAGCTGGCGCGACCCTAGGTCACATTCCCACCTCGCGCTGCACACTGGCTTTAGCGTTCTTCTGCAGTGCACGATCAGCAACCGCGACCCAAGCTCACATGAAAGCAGTCGCGTCGCCACGAGTGCTACCCATGGTCGCGTGACCTGCTGGCTTGGATTTTCTTCTTCTGCGCGAGATGGTTGTTGCAATCACACCATGCCAGCTACTGTTGAATTTGGTTGCCATGCACATGTCTTCTTCCACGTGTGCTGCTAGTCCTTAATTCCTACATGCAAAATGTTCTTGTTTTCTTCTCAAAGGTGGCAGCTGATTGACTCTTCTCCATGCAATTGCTTTTGCTCATATTCATTCACGTGATGGACAGCAGATTCTCTTTGATCTCTCATGCAAGATGGCAAGTGTTGCAACTTCGATTTAGCTTCCATGCAAGGTGACAGCTGCTGCTTATCTTCAATTCTTCATGTGCACGGCTCTTGTTTGCTCATTCTTTCTCATGCAAAGTGGTGGCTTTTCACCAATTGGTCCATGCAAGGATGGCTTTTATCCACTTGGTACTCGAATTGCCCGGTTTTGCCTCGATTCATCGTGTATTCGCTTACTTCACGGGAACTCATCTAATAGCTACACATGCTCACAAAGCATATCAAACGTACCAAAAATACTCGAAATTACAATTAAAAGACACGATTCAAGGGATATAAAAATACAACAATTATTGACCGATCAATAGACCCATAGGTTAGAAGCTTATCCTGAGTAACAAGAGTGCTTCAAATAGCCAACCAAAGGATAAAAGAATGCCTAGGAATGGCTTTTGGATGTCAAACTGTCCTATACCAGTCAACTATCGGAAGCCTAAACCGAATAGAGTCCCAAGCACCATGAATCAAAAATATCCCCCGAGAATCATCCACCCAAAGTAGCTTATTATCTGAAGAAGCATTAGGCTTCAGCGTATTAGGAATGTTACGAATAATTTCAATCCAATCCACCGACTGAGAATGCAGCCAAGACCAAGACCGCTCCTGAATAATATCTGCAACCATGGCTCGAGTCTCTAACCCAGAATCATAGATAATTCTCTCTCCGAAAACCTCCACAAGGGGACCTAAAGGATGCTAAAAATCATGCCAAAGAGAAACTCCCACACCATTACCAACTCGATAGCACATTTTCCTCCGAACAACACTACGAAGACCTAGGATCTTCCGCCAACTCCAAGAACAATCACTAGGAGCTCGAACCTCCTAACAAGTCCTACCTCTCAACAATGTAGACCGAACCCACGAGGCCCATAAAGAACTCCCCCTATCACTACAAAGATTCCAAAGTTGCTTAATCCGAGCCACACCATAAAAAACTACGAAAAGTAGCCTCTACTTTACGGATCACGGCCTTAGGCAGAATAAACATCGAAGATCAATACACCTGGATAGAGAACAATACCGATTTTATTAGTTGAAGACAACCTGCAAAAGAAAGAACCCTGGATGTCCAACTTTTAGCCCTCGCAATAATACGATCAACAATAACTGTACAATTATCTGCCGAAAGCTTAGTAGAAATAAGAGGAACCCCTAAGTACCTTACTGGCAAAATCCCCTCATTAAAATTAAAAATATTCAGCAATCTAGTCTTATAATGAGTAGAAACCCCAGTAACAAATAAGTGACTCTTACTTGGATTCGGAACCAGTCCTGAAAGACCTTGAAATTACTTGAGACAAGAATCAACTAAGATAATCGGACCTTTATCAGCCCGACAAAAGACTATCAAATCATCAGCAAAGCATTTTTTTTTTTTTGGATAATGTAAGTATATTAACCAAAGAGACAAAACAAAAGCAAAGGGGCATACCCCAGCGAGAAGATCACAAGGTCAGACAAGGGACAGGCCCCCTACCAACCGAAACTCAAAAAACAGCAAAGCAATAAAAGCTAAGCACAAACCCTGTCATAGGGTGTAGCTAAAAGAAACCATCAAACCGACAGCAAAAAGGACAAACCCCCTAAAAGGCAAAACAAACGAATTACAAAAAAATAGAATCAGATAAACCCCAAGACTGGTGGAGCCACCTATTAGTAGGAGAAGGCACCACACCAGATAAGGAATTAAGACGCATACAAACATCTTTAACAATGGAACGAACAACCACGGAAACAGGTTTAGGTAACTCACCATGCATCCTACCATTCCGCTCGCGCCAAATAGCATAGACAGCAGCCGCAAGCATAATACGCACCACCTACCCACGAAGATGCCGACCGCGAAAGAATAGTAGCCTCCCAGCTCCTAGCACGAAGAGATAATCTGCACTTCCTTAAAAGAGCAAACCAAACCTCACAAGAATAAGAACAATCAAAAAAGAGATGAGGGACATCCTCACAACTCCCTCCACAAAACACACAATGAATAGCCGGAATCAAGCCATAAACAAGAAGCTTATCTTGAGTAGAAAGAGCACCCCTAATGGCCAGCCAGAAGATGAAAGCATGTCTAGGAATTGATTTATAATGCCAAACGGACCTAAACCAATCCACCGCTGGCTGCCGGGACCGAAGAGCCTCCCAAGCATTACGAATAGAGAAAGCCCCCCGAGAGTCCTCAACCCAACACAAAGTATCAACTTGAGAGTTATTAGGCCTGAAGGAATCAGGGGTACCACTGATAATGTCCATCCAATTCCCGGTCAGGGAACGAGGCCAAGCCCAATCCCTCCCCTGAATAACATCCGCCACCCTAGCATGAAGACCAAAACCAGAATCATAAATAATCCGACGCCCAAACACCTCCACCAAAGGACCCAGCGGATGCCAATAATCAAACCAAAGGGAAATATCCTTCCCATTACCCACCCGAAACTGCATCAACCACCGCACAAGACACCGAAGTCCCAGAATTTTCCTCCAACTCCACGAGCAATCCCCAGGGCACCTAACCTCCCACACATTCTTTCCCTTAAGCAGAGTAGATCTAACCCACGAGACCCAGACAGAAGACCTCAAATTGCTACAGACAGCCCACAAATGCTTACTTATGGCAGCTTTATTCCAACACTCAACGCTCTTAATACCAAGCCCACCCTCTTCCTTTGGTAAACACACCGAAGACCATGCAACCTTTGCCCCACCTTTACCTAAATCTGAACCCTTCCAAAGAAAACTACGCAAAATAGTTTCAACCTTAATCACCACTGACTTAGGCAAGATAAAAATGGAGGACCAATACACCTGAATAGAGAACAATACAGATTGAATGAGCTGAAGCCTCCCTGCAAAAGAAAGAACCCTACTAGTCCAACTCTTAACTCTCGCTACAATCCTATCAACAAGAACCCTACAATCCACTGCCATAAGCTTAGTAGAAATCAAAGGAACCCCAAGATATCTAACAGGTAATACCCCTTCCTGAAAACCAAGAATCCCAAGCAACTTTTGCTTAATGTCAGAAGACACACCAGCCACAAAAAGATTGCTCTTGCTAGGATTAGGAATCAACCCAGAAAGAGCTTGGAACTGACCAAGGACAACATTAACCGCAGCAACTGACTCCCTCTCTGCCCTACAGAAAACTATAAGATCATCCGCAAAGCATAAATGCGAAATACCAATCTTCCCACACCGCCAATGGTATGCAAACTGACTCTCCTGCTCCATAATACGCATCAACCCCGAGAAGACCTCCATAGCCAGCACAAATAAATAAGGGGACATAGGATCCCCCTGCCTCAAACCTCGGCTACTAGTAAATAAACCATTCAACTCGCCATTGATAGAAATAGAGAAACGGGGAGTAGAAATGCACTCAGAAATCCAAGCTATCATCTGCTCCGGGAAGCCTAAAATCTGTAAAATAGCCACTAAGAAATCCCACCGCACAGAATCATAGGCTTTCATTAAATCTACCTTCAACGCACACCTAGGATGACCCCCATCACGATGATAGTTCCTTAACAATTCCTGCGACAGTAATATATTATCACTAATCCTCCTACCAGCAACGAAGGCCGACTGAAAAGGACTAACAATATCAGGCAGTACCATCTGAACACGATTCGCAATAATTTTGGCAATGCATTTGTAGATAGTGTTACAACACGAAATAGGCCTAAAATCCCCAACCGTAGAAGGATTAGGAACCTTAGGAATAAGAGCAACCACAGTAGCATTCACTTGCTTGAGCAATCTCCCGGAGCTAAAAAACGAACGAATAGCACGAAGAAAATCATCACCAACAACAGACCAAGCTTTCTTGAAGAAAGTAGCATTATACCCATCCGGACCAAGAGCTTTATTATCTTTTAAAGAGAACAAAACTGCCTTAATTTCAACATCACTAACCTCTCTACCCAAGGTAGCACACTGATCACCAGAAATACGCTTCGGGAGAGCCCGCCTCACTAAATCAAGGTCAATCCTAGGGCATCCAGCAGGCTGTCTCAGAAGTGTCTCAAAGAAGTTCACCACCGTTGATTTAACTTCACTAGGCTCCTCCACACGATTACCATGCTCATCGGTAAGAGATAATACCTTACTCCTACTACATCTTTGTCTCATCGATCGAAAAAAGAACTTAGAATTCCTATCTCCCAAATTAATCCACTGAACCCGGGACTTTTGTCTTAAAAAACTCTCCTCATCTCTACTCAAGCCACCATAAAGTTTCACCAACCGAGACTCCTCCTCATGTAAAGAAGCGTTCGTAGGCTGCCTCTGAATATCCCATTGCACAGACTTTAAATCATGTTTAGCTTGCTGCACCCTAGAAGACAAGTCAGAATAATACTCCCTATTAAGTTTCTTAAGCTCTACTTTCAATCTTTTTAGCTTCTTACATAGCTGAAACATAGGAGACCCATCCACCCTGTCCGCCCAAACCCGATCCACCAAGGATAAAAATTCTGGATGATCCGCCCAGAAATCAAAAAACTTAAAAGGAACCCGTCGCCGAGGGAGATCCACAATCTTAACAATCATAGGAGAGTGATCAGAAACACTAGAAGGAAGAAAATGCGCCTCTGAACCTCGAAAGGAAATATCCCAATTCAAGTTGACCAAAGCTCGATCTAACTTTCGAAGAATAGGATCAACCATACGATGATTAGACCAAGTATAGAAGCACCCATTAAATCGCAGATCATCCAACCCAGACTCACCTAAACAATTAGAAAAGTCGTCTTTCCAATGTGGCCAAGAATTGGAGCCTCCAACACTCTCAACCGAAGACTTAATAGCATTAAAGTCACCCATCACAATCCAAGCATTATTCTCCCATTCCACTCCGCGCGCCACTAAATCAGCCCACAACGCCTCCCTACGAACATTACAATTATCACCGTACATAATCGAAATCATACACTCCCAAGTAGAATCAACAGAAACTCTACAATGGATAACTTGTTCAGAAGATCCGACAACCAAAACAGTAACATCGAACGGATTCCAACAAACCCAAATCCTCCCCAAAGAGGAAAAATTATAATTGCACTCCACCTTCCAAGACCGGTCAATGGTCTTAAGAATAACATCTTTATTTTTCTCCAGAACTTTCGTTTCCACTAAACCACACAAAGACAATTTCTCATCTTTAATCAAATTGCGAACCTCTTTTTGCTTCAAAGGGTCATTAAGACCCCTAATATTCCAGCACCCAAAAATCATAATAAATATACAAAGATAAGAAGAAACCCCTACAAATCTATCTCCACTTACCCCCCTTAGGGGATGAGTGCTTCTTATTCTTCTTACCCTTACTACTGGAACCTTTCTTCTTCTTTTTCTTTTCCAGAGAATCCTTAACTTTTGCAGCCAAAGCATTACGAGGAGGGCTAGAATCACTACCATCCTCACCATGACCAGCCTCATCATTACCACAAATAGCACCCCCATCATCACAAAGAGCATCCTTGTCATCAACATAATCATTAGCCCCATCCTTACAAAGAACAGCCCCTGCATCACAAACAGTGTCCAAAATTGCTAAAGGAGTACCCCCTTCCATTACTTCCAAATTCAGAGTATGGTCATTGCCCTCCATTGGTACTAAATTAAGATGATTATCAACATTTTCCACAAGCGGAACACTAGCACTATTCCCCATAGTAGATAATTCTCCACCCTTGTTCTTTTTTTTAACCTCAACCCAAACCGGTCGTTTAGGCCCCAACGAGTTTTCGTGCCTCTTCTTCATATCATGAACATCAACCGCTCCATTTCCGGTAACCATATTCACATTGTCACCCAAATCTTGAACGCTTTGTTTACATATACCCGGCGCATGCCCCAACACCTTACAAATATTACACCTAGAAGGAAGCCACTCATAAACAGCATAAATAGTTTTCTACTCCCCATTAGCACATTGAATATCAAACTCATTAATGACATCCTTTGAAGCATCAATCTCAACACACACATGAGCAAAGCTAAGACGTTTCCTAACTAATGTAATGTGATCGGCATGCAATGGAATGCCCAAAGCACTAACTACAAAACTCAGGCCCTTAGAAGTCCAATATTCAAACGGAAGATTGTAAAGTTTAACCCATACAGGAATATTGCGTAACTCATCTTTAGACAAGGATAAACTAGGCTGCCACCGTTTAAGAACAAGCAATTTATTCACTATATGCCATGGACCTTTTTCAAGAACTTCACAAGCATGGTCAAGACTATCAAACTTGAAAATAAAGAACCCTTGTTCCGAAGATAAAACTTCTTTAAGGCCAAACCTACCCTAAATTTTATGAACTACTGAATTCACTACGGGGAAAGGAATTCTCTTATCCACAAAGTACCCTATCAAGGAAGTTCTCCATTCTTCACTTCCCTCAATAACTACCTCAACCGGAGGGCTAACTTTAATTCTTCCATTTTCTTCAGTTGGTTTAAAATATTGTAAGGATTCAAAGGTAGAAGATCGTACCTCACAAGCAATAGGAGAAGAATTCTGGATAGCCTTAGCATAAGATGGTTTCAGCCCTTGATCATGCATGGAAGAAGGTGTTGAAAATGGTCCAAGATCAGCCCCTCCTTGTCCAAAGCTACCAAGACCCGAAATTGAACACAAAGCACTCGATTTCGGTCCAATTACGCCTACATCAGACCCAAAATGCAAGTTACCAAGCTTTTCCTTTCTATGATCATCTCTTGCAAGCCCAAATCCACCATAATTCGAAGGTGACTCAATAACATTAATCCTTGGCCCATCTAATTTTGTGGAATCAGTCTCATTAGCTCCAATACCCAAAATTGAGACTCTATTACCCCCATTCCTTGCTGACTAGTATTATTTAGTGAATGAAAGTCATCACCAACCACCTTCCTTTGACAATTTTGGCTATTAAGGTCAATACTAGCCACCTTATTTTGAAAAACTTGTCCATGAGAATCATTCATCATTTGAATTAATTGCCCATTGCACATGATCTCATTCAACAAGTCTTCACTCTTTTCATCAATGTCAACCATAGCTTTCTTCTTGTCCAATCCCGAACTTGTTGAGAGACAACCAACCTTCACATGGTTTTCACCCAAAACCAGATTTCTACCTTCACCCAAAACCAGATTTTCATCTTCTTCATCATGCAACACCCCATGAAGAACATCATCATGCTTGGATTCAGTCCCATTTACACAACCAACAGCTCCATGCCTATCATGTGTTGTTTTATTTTATTGCAATCCCGAAACAGTAGCAAAGCAACCATCCTTTGAGCAATTCTCACCCAAATTCGGACTTCTTCCTTCTACAGCACCAATACCATGAGGCAAATTCGAAGGAACAAGTTTTGTAGACACGCAACACCCGGAAACATCCTTAATATCACCATCTATCAGCCCCAAAATAGAATGAGTTGTTGAAGACAAGTTGGATCCCGAATTTGCCTCCTTACGTTGAATCTCCATATTCTGATCAAAACCGTGATCCTTCTTGTTTTCAAGCAGTCCCGAGGCATATATTCCATTTGAGATCAGAGAAGAAACATGGTCTCCATCCTTCTTCACACCACTAGCAGTAGAAATTCGGGTTTGATCTACCAAAACCCTACCTTTCTTCATTCCAATGGACATTAAAGAAGAAACATGGTATTCACCCTTCTTCACACCACCAGCAGCTAATGAATCACTAACCATGACACCAACCAACACACCAAGAAGAAGATAGCAGTCACAAACCAACAATAAGAAAAAAACACAACACAAACTCACAACAAACAAAGCACCATTGGAATGAACCAGCAAACTTAAATCTAAAGAAGAATGAAAATTGAGCTTGTAATCATCAAAAGAAATCAATAATGATCACAAAGAGAGAATAGAAAAAAATCAAGAAGAACACTCAAAAATATTCTAGAGAGAAGGCCCAGCAAAGCATAACTGAGTAAGAGACTCCCTCTCGCACCTTCAATGGAAACGGAACTGATCACTATTCGCCATAATCCTCATAAGCCCCGATAAAACCTCCATAGCCATCACAAAAAGGTAAGGGGACATCGGATCCCCCTGACGCAAACCCCTACTGCTCGGAAAAAACCATTCAATTCACCATTAATTGAAATAGAGAAATGCGGAGTCGTCATACATTCAGAGATCCAATCCACCATACGCTGCGGAAACCCGATAGTCCTCAACACCTCAAGAACATAATCCCACCTCGCAGAATCATAGGCCTTCATCAAATCAACCTTAAGAGCACACCGAGGAACACCGCCAGCTAGATGATAGTTGCGCAGCAGCTCCTGAGAAAGTAAAATATTATCACTAATATTTCTCCCCTCCACAAAAGCCAATTGGGAAGGACTAACAAAGCTGGCTGCCTTCCCTAAGTCCTAGTACTGAACAAGCTGTGAATCAACTAGGTATTAGTTCAGTTCCTGTTTTTACTTCTATATCCGAGTCACTCCCTCTGAGTGCTTAATAAATAGCTTGTGGTCCTATTGGCTTTGTTTGTATTCCATATTTGTCATAACTTTGGCAAATCTACCAAACCAAGTTCTAGGGGACTGTTTTAGCCCATACAAGGCCTTTTTAAGCTTACACGCCCTTTTTTCCCCCGAACTTAAGTTAAGAATAGGGGGAATATAAATTTTTTCATTAAGATCTCCATGTAAGAAGGCTTTTCAACATCAAGTTGCTGTAAACTCCACCTAAAGTTGGTAGCCAATGCCAGTAGTATCCTCACGGTATTCATCTTGGCAACTGAGGCAAAGGTTTTAAGAAAATCGAGTCTATAGGTTTAAGTGTATCCCTTTGCTATTAATCTAGCTTTGTATCTTTTAAGAGATCCATTTGCCTTGTATTTCACAGTAAAGATCCATTTACATCCCACCAAATGCTTTCCTTTTGGTAATTCCACCATCTCCAAGTCTAATTTTTTTCAAGAGCTTCTATCTCCACTCTCATAACATTTTTCCATTCCTTATGATTTAATGCTTCAGACAATGTTTTAGCAATGGTTATAGTGTTTAGGTGGGTGAGAAAGGTCTTGTGTGTATGGGATAGTTTTTTCATAGTTCATATAGGGAGACAATTGGTACAAGGGAGGTTGAGAGCATTTTCTTTAGCCTTTCCTAAGGGGAACAGGTAAATTACTATCGTCAATGAAATTAGGAATATATTTTTGATGAGTTTCAGATTTAGTGCTTACCTCAAAACCGGGGGTTGGTTTCAATGATTGGACTTGCACAGGTTGAACTTTCCTCAAATAAACCTGTAATAGGCGAGTAACGCTAGGGCCCTGTGTTTGGGTTAAAAATCAGGTAGACTTTAGCTGTCTATGTTGTGAGCGTTTGGAGGAAGGACTGTTATGTGCGTGTGGAGTAAGGTAAACTTGGGCTGTCTATGTTTGGAGGGAGGACTGGTTCAGGTGGAAACTTGGGCTGTCTGTGTTTGGAGGAATGGCTAGTTCAGGTGGGAGATAAAGATGAAGATGATAGTTTCAGTAGGAATATATCTTTGTCCTTATCTTCCATAAATGAAATCTTAGAACACGTTGTTTACATGCTGTTTTTAGAAGCATGGTACTAGAGGAGTATTTATTGATGTTTGTTGAGATTCAATCATGTCTCCAGTATATGGAACCCATGTAGTATGATTGGGTAAAGAAAAGTGCATGTCTTGCTCGTTTATTGTAGTTATTATTTTCATTCTTTTGGTTTTTGGTAACATTTATTGTTACATCAATTTTAATTGGGTTCCTGCGATTGGTTCATTGGTTGTTTCAAAACATAAATTCATTGTGACTGTATTAGTTGTTCTTTGGTAATCTATCCTGAAACTGTATCTATTCTAACTCGTGTCTCCTTGTTTTAGTTATTGATACCTCTGCAATTGGAGAAATTGAAAGTGCTGGAGCCAAGGATCCAAAACTCCTTAGCGATTTGGACCAGATCAAAGTTCCTGGGCTTCACCCAGCTATGTCAATGACTAATCTCGTAAACCACATTGGAAATTGCATTTCAGAGCAGATCACATCTGGAAATTCCATGATTTCTAGTGATGCTCTACAGGGAAGAGACATTCTGGAGGAGATACTCAATATTTGTTTAGTGACACTCAACTTACATCATCAGCTTCTGACGAACAATTCATCATGTCAAGAGTCAATTCACTTTGCTGTCTTCTACAGAAGGATTATGTAGCAGCACAAAACTTGCAGACCATAAGCAATGAAGGTGTTTGATGCATTGCAGGGTTAGCATGGGAGGATTTACATGTTGACCAAGTTAGATTATTTTGTTTAGTTAATAACAACCCACTCTTCCATGATTGTTGTAAGCAAGTAGTGGAAAATGGGTCATTGTTTATTTGTTTCTTTAAATTCCCAGTTAATAACAACCCACCCTCCTATGATTGTTGTAAGCAAGTAGTGGAAAGTGGGTCCTTATTTAGTGCTTAGTGTTCATGTTTGCTGTTAGTTGCTTGAATTTCTCATTCGGTTTGTTTGTAGTTAGACTATTTAAAGTCTTGTTGATTAATAAAGGTAGATTAGTTTAGTAACTCTTATTTGTCTTTGGAGAGATTCCAAGCAAGTCTCAAAGTTTTAGAGTGATTCTGAAATTTTGCGAGTCTATTTGTTTTCCGTTCTAAGTGTTATCAAATTTTGGTATCAGAGATAGGTTCCGAATTAATACCACTTCGTCATGCCAGAAACTAGAAGTGGACATTCATACAACATGTTGGACAAAGGTTCTACCATTCCTATCCCACCAAACCCTCTCTCAGACCCAAACACAAATACTACTCAGACTTCAACTAGTTTTCAACAACAAATTGATCAATTATCTCAAACCATGAATGTTGTCTTACATCGGTTAGACATAATTGATGAACGCAGCAGCCGTGAGCTGGGACGAGTTACTAGAGGTGGATGTTGTTTTCCTATAAGAAGAGAAGGGATTGGAGACAGTGATGAAGATGAAGAGGAAGTGCAAATGGGCAGGGTTAGGCCAAGAGAAACCAGAAATGTTCAAAGACAACCACGCGAAGCTCGAGGAAATGTCCTAGATGAAGTCACCAAATGATTGAAGATAGAAGTTTCTGATTTTGTTAGAAAGCTGGACCTGATGCTTTTCATGATTGGATTACAACGCTCGAAGACTACTTTGATTGGTTCTCAATACCAGAAGATCACAAAGTTTGATTTGTCTAGCTTAAATTGAAAGGATTAGCTCGTGTCTGGTGGAGTTGCATAGAGGAGAGGCTTCGGCGAACCCGTCAAGCCCCTATTACCGAGTGGGAAGACATGAAAGAAAAATTAGAAACTAAATACCTTCCTATTAACTATGAGCAACTTGTTTATGAGGACATGTTGTTGTGGAGTCAAGGCACCAAACTCTCGGTGGATAAGTATACAGAACGGTTTCACGAATTAACAGTCCGGAGTAAGGTGAGTGCATCAGAAGCTCAATTGTTAGCTCGTTATCTAAAGAGATGTTGACAGCCCGACTTTACAATATGGAAGAAGCTTATCAAATGGCATTGCAATTAGAACGACAATCCTCAGGTAATTCCCGTCGATTTCACTCCACTGACTCTGGAAGTTTTCATTTCCAAACAGCTGCTAGCTCAAAATCCTCTGTGGAGACCTCCAAGGGAAATTTCAATAATGATGGGAAGGGCAAAAATAAGGTTGTCAGTGAAGGGCTGCAATGCTACAAGTGTAAGGGTTTTGGACACTTTGCAGTGGTCTGCCCAACTCGAGATCAAAGGTTAGTATATGTTTGTGAGAAAGATCTAATAGTTGACGATGAGAAAAATATAAACCAGGTAGTTGATGACTCTGAAGAAGAAAAACCTGAAGAAGAGCGGTTACAAGCCACGAAATTGCCTCTGTGTATGATCCAACATGTGTTGACAGGGCAAAAAAAGAAGGCAGATCAATTGGCACCAGACTGGAAGCGAACAAATATCTTCCACACTCGTGTTGCTTATGGAAATAAATCCTTAAATGTTATAATAGATAATGGGAGTAGCATGTGTTGGGATTTATGCCCTAAAGCTTGTAAGTGTGTGTAAATGATTAAAGACAATAATAAGAATTATTCAGATTATCATTCAAGTTTATAAAATACTTGAAACAGTTTCATAAGGTTTCTTTTAATTTGGATCCCGGTTTTGGGGCTGTTCTTGTGGATTTTTTGTGAGCGATTTTGCTGTGTATTTTCTGGAAAATATTGGTGAATATTACCCAGAAAAGTGGCAGAAAATCGGAGCGAAAAATCATGGGCGAAACGACCCACGAACACTCGCGAAAGCGCGGCTCACGTGAGGGCTGCGTGCACCTTGCGTGCATGCGGCTACGCTGGTAGCAGCTGCACTTTCTCACACGTTAGGGTTGTTTAGGGTTTCGTCTTGACCTAGGGTGCGTGTTAAGGTAACACGTGGACCTCTGGAAAAGATGTCGACTTTTGAGAAAAATCAAGTTTGACTTGATTAGGAAAACGAAGACAAGAAGAATTCAACTCGAAGAAGAACTCTTGAAGACCAAGGAATGCCTTGGGAATACAATTGTAATTAGAGTTGTTTAAGTTAGATAACCCATGTCACTCGATCAATTACGTATGCTTTATTTATTTTCATGTGATGATTATATGGATGTTAAAGCATTATCATACATATGAATGTCATCTAGATTGGGTGTGCCTACACATGCATAATAATATGTCATGCATAATTGTCATATTATATTGTTTTATTTTAATGTGATTAAAATAGGAAATAATTTCATAAATGGCAATTAAATAATAGATTTAGTTTTTAGGAGTAAAAACTTGGTAATATCCATTAATTAACTAATCAACAAATTAAAGAGTTTAATTAAAAAGACTAGTTAGGTTCTTATCATTAATTAAGATTAATTGGATTAATTAGTTAATTAAAAAGAACCAAATAATAAGATTAGTTTTTAGGAGTAAAAACTTGGTAAATCTCATCAATAACTAATCTATATTAAAGTATTTAATTAATGATTAGTTAGATTCCTTGTATTAATTAAGATTAATTAGATTAATTACTTGATTAAAAAGAATTGAATAATGAGATTAGTTTTTAGGAGTAAAAACTTGGTAAATCTCATTAGTGACTAATCAACAAATTAAAAAGTTTAATTAAATTGATTAGTTTAGTTCTTACATTAATTAAGATTAATAAGATTAATTATTTAATTAAAAAGAACTAAATAATGAGATTAGTTTTTAGGAGTAAAAACTTGGTAAGTCTCATTAATAACTAATCTATTTATTAAAGTGTTTAATTATATTAGTTAGGTCCATTTAATGTTAGATTTAATTTTATTAAACATTAATGACATAATTGGACCAAATAATATGATTTAGTTTTAATAGTTAAAACTTGGTAATTTCACATTTAATTTCTAGTTTAAGTAAATTAGAAATTGAAATAATAAATTAGATTTTAAGAGTTAAAATTGAATAATTTATTATAACTAGTAAACTTAGATTTTATATTAGCCGTAGAATCTAAATAAAGACTAGAAACATAGAGTTTTAGAAACTCGTAGTTTAAAGAAAATCCTAAATTACAAATAGTGAGTGGGAGAGGGATATATGACATTATATCTCGCAGTCTCTATTGTTAGTTCAACACCGTGAGGCTTGAGTGGCGCCTCGTAACGGCTTTGCTTTTGTCCTCCCTATGGAGGGTGTCCACAAGAGTCAATACCAAAGTTGACTTCCTAACGGATAGGTTTTCAGAATGTATTTTGGGACTGACCTAGCCTACCTAGGCACTCTCAAGTTAAGTTCATGAATAATGAAACGATGGGTCACACTCATAAAGGACTTAATTAAGTTGTTAATTTATTGTCCTGACTAAATCAAAGCAATGGTTGGATAATCTAAGAATAAAGAGTTATTCTGGTATATTATCCGATTGAGAATGTCTCAATCTAACATGCAGGGATTTGACCTAGCCTACCTAGGCACTTACTTGTGGAATGTTGGATTATCGTGGCATAGCAACTAATTTTAGGGATTTTTTTTTAGTTCATTAAAGTTATGCTCATGCATCATGTTTAATTTTATGTCGAACTATAGCATTTGATATGAATGTATGAATTGAATGATATTAATTTAAGATTTATTTCTTTAAATTTCAGCAATGTCTTCTACTTTAATTTCCATCCTTGCAAACGAAAAATTAACTGGGGATAACTATGCAAAGTGGAAACATAATATGAACGCAATCTTGGTCTGCAAAGATGTTAAATTTATTCTCACGTAGGAATGTCCTCCGCAGCCCGCTCCTAACGCGCCTAGGGCCGTTAAAGAAGCCTGCGACAAGTGGGTTTCGGCTGATGAAAAGGCCCATACTTTTTTGCTGGCTGGCATGACCGAGGTGCTTATGACGAAGCACGAGTCAATGACTTCTGCATTTGAAATAATGGAGTCATTGCAGGCCATGTTTGGACAACCCTCAGAGCAAAAGCGACACGAAGCTGTTCGTTTTGCTATGCTCGACTTTATGAAGGAAGGTACATCTGTTAGGGAGCATGTCCTTAAGATGATGTCCTATTTCAATACTACTGAAGTAAATAGTGGGACTATTGATGAGGATTCTCAGGTGAGCATGATCATGGCAACTTTTTCGAAGAGTTTCGATCAGCTTAGAAGCAATTATGAGATGAACAAGTTGAAGTTCACTCTCACCCAATTGCTGAATGAGCTCGCCACTTATCAGTCTATGAAAAGGGACCATAAGGGCAAGACCGGCGAAGCAAATGTTACTGAGCCATCTTCTTCAGGTACAAAGAAAAGGAAGAGGTCTGCCGGGAAAGCCAAGGCACAGCCGAAAAGGAAACCCACTTCAAAGAAGAAGCAGAGCACTAAGCCCAAGACTGACAAGTCCAAAGGAAAATGCTTCCATTGTGACAAGGTTGGTCATTGGAAGAGGAACTGTTCGAAGTACCTCGAGGAGCTCGCAACTAAGAAGAAAGAAAAAGGTAAATCTGATTTACTTATTCTAGAATCTTGTTTAGTGGAAGATGACTCTTCACCTTGGATAGTTGATTCAGAGGCCACTAATTATGTTTGTTCTTTGTTACAGTGGACTGAGGATTGGCAGCATTTAGAGGAGGGGCCCTTCACTATGCGCGTGAGATCAGGGGACGTCATTTCAGCTAGAGCAGTGGGAGTAGTTAGACTACAATTTTATAATAATTTTCTTTCGTTGAACAATGTTTATTACATTCTTGGATTTATAAGGAATTTGATTTCTGTTTCCAGATTACTTGGACAATTACATTTTATTTCTTTTAATGATAAATCAGTTATTGTTTCAAGAAATGGTTTGAATATATGTTCTGGTACGATAGAAAATAATTTGTATATTTTAAAGCCGTTAATTCATACAACACTGCTTAATACTGAATTGTTTAAAGTTGAAAAATCTAAAACAAAGCTACAAAAGATTTCTCCAGCTGATGACACGTATCTGTGGCATCTAAGACTTGGACATATAAACCTTGATAGGATAAACAGACTAGTAAAAAACGGATCTTTAAGTCAGTTAGAGATCGGTACCTTACCTGTATGTGAATCTTGTCTGAAGGGTAAGATGACTAAGAGACCTTTTACAGGAAAAGGGATTAGAGCTACGAAACCACTTGAGCTTATACATTCAGACGTCTGCGGACCTATGAGTGTTAGAGGTAGAGGTGGTTATGAGTATTATGTCACATTTATTGACGACTACTCTAGATACGCGTATGTTTTCATAATGCAATGCAAGTCCGAAACCTTTGAAAGGTTTAAAGAATTCTGAGCTCAAGTTGAAAATCAATTAGGCAAAACAATCAAATCACTACGATCGGATCATGGGGGTGAATATCTCGACCAAGAGTTTGAAGACTACATGGTTGAGCATGGGATAGTATCCCAACTCACAGCTCCAGGTACACCACAACAGAATGGTGTTGCGGAGAGGAGAAATAGGACCTTGATGGAAATGGTGAGATCTATGATTATTTTCTCATCATTACCATATTATTTTTGGGGATATGCACTACAAACAACGACTTACATATTGAATGTAGTTCCATCCAAATTTATTCCCGAGACTCCCCTAGAGTTGTGGAATGGTCGTAAAGCTAGTTTACGACATTTTTGCATATGGGGATGTCCAGTACATGTACTGAAGAATAGGAGTGGAAAGCTGGAACCTCGTTCACAAGTATGTTTAAACACGAGGTAGATTCTTTTATAATCCACAAGAAAACAAAGTGTTTGTATCGACAAATGCAACGTTTCTTGAGGAGGATTATATGAGTAATCATAAACCTTATAGTAAGATTGTGTTAAAGGAGCTAGAACCTGGTACAACCAGTGCTCAGTCAACAAGAGTTGTAGACAATGTTATAATTCCACAAACATCTGATAGTCAGATAATTCCTAGTCAGGATACACTACCACCGAGGCGTAGTGGAAGGGTTGTTCGACAACCTGATCGCTACTTAGGCATTAGAGAGGCACAGGGTTTCGTTTCTAATGATAGTGTGGATGATCCATTGACATTTAGACATGCAATGGAAGATTTTAACAAAGAGGAAGGGCTTAAACCCATGAATCGCGAGATGGAGTCCATGTACTCCAACTCAGTCTGGGAACTTATAGACTTACCAGATGGGATAAAACCTATAGGATGTAAGTGGATCTACAAGCGTAAGAGAGGAGTAGACGGAAAGGTAGAGACCTTCAAGGCAAGGCTAGTGGCTAAAGGTTACACTCATAAGGAAGGCATTGATCATGATGAAACCTTCTCGCCAATAGCTATGTTTAAGTATATTAGGATACTCTTATCCATAGTTGTCTATTTCGATTAAGAAATCTGGCAAATGGACGTCAAGACTGCATTCTTGAATGGCAATCTAGACGAGAGCATCTATATGATGCAACCAGAGGGATTCGTACTCCAAGATCAAGAGCAAAAGGTTTGCAAACTGCAAAGGTCTATTTATGGACTTAAGCAAGCGTCTAGATCTTGGAACATTAGGTTTGATACTGCGATCAAGACCTATGGTTTTGAGCAGAACGTTGATGAGCCTTGTGTGTACAAGAGCATCATTAATAAGAAAATAGTTTTCCTGGTCCTTTACGTAGATGATATCCTACTCATTGGGAATGACGTAGGAACATTGTCGGAGGTAAAGGGTTAGCTTGCTAACCAATTCCAAATGAAAGATTTCGGAGAGGCAAGTTATGTTCTTGGGATCCAATTGATAAGGGATCGTAAGAACAAACTATTAGCGTTGTCTCAAGCATCGTATATCAACAAGATACTTGTATGATTCTCCATGCAGAATTCCAAGAAAGTTAGTTTACCTTTAAGACATGAAGTTCACTTGTCTAAGGAACAATGTCCTAAGACACCTCAAGAAACTGAGGATATGAGACGAATTCCCTATATGTCTGCAGTAGGCAGTCTTATGTATGCTATGCTATGCACATTTGCTTCGCAGTGGGAGTAGCCAGCAGATATCAGTCCAATCCAGGATTGGATCATTGGGTTGCTGTTAAGCGTATTCTCAAGCATCGTATATCAACAAGATACTTGTGCGATTCTCCATGCAGAACTCCAAGAAAGGTAGTTTACCTTCAAGACATGGAGTTCATTTGTCTAAGGAACAGTGTCCTAAGACACCTCAAGAAATTGAGGATATGAGACGAATTCCCTATTCATCTACAGTAGGCAGTCTTATGTATGCTATACTATGCACAAGACCCGACATCTGCTTCGCAGTGGGAGTAGCCAGTAAATATCAGTCCAACCCAGGATTGGATCATTTGGTTGCTGTTAAGCATATTCTCAAGTATCTTCGGAGAACGGGAAACTATATGCTTGTATATTCCTATCCGAATTTGATTCCATTGGGATATACAGATTCTGACTTTTAGTTAGACAAGAATTCAAGGAAATCCACGTCTGGATCAGTATTCATCCTTGGTGGTGGAGCCATAATTTGGAGGAGTATCAAGCAATCTTGCATTGCTGATTCCACCATAGAACCCGAATATGTAGCAGCTTGTGAAGCAGCTAAGTAGGCTGTTTGGCTACGAAAGTTCTTGAGTGATCTGGAAGTTGTTCCAGATATGGATAGGCCTATGACACTTTATTGTGATAATATTGGAGCTATGACCAATTCCAAAGAACCAAGAAGCCACAAAAGAGGGAAGCATATAGAGAGGAAACATAATCTCATCAGAGAGATAGTGCAGCGAGGAGACATGGTCGTGACGAAGATTGCATCGCAAGATAACCTGAACCTGGCTGATCCATTTACAAATACCTTGACGGTTAAAGTGTTTGAAGGTCACCTAGAGGGTCTAGAATTACGAGATATGTCCTATCTGCTTTAGTGCAAGTGGGAGATTGTTGGGATTTATGCCCTAAAGCTTGTAATTGTAAATGGTTAAAGAAAATAATAAGAATTATTCAGATTATTATTCAAGTTCATAAAATGTTTTATATTCAGTAATACATTCGTATTGTGCAAGAACATCCTAGATTGCAAGATGTAATCTCATAATGAGTATATAATGGCCATATACAGAGAGGATTCATTTTGAGACGTGCAATCTAAAGAGTCCGTAGAGAGCGAACAAAGCTAGGTACTTTGTTTGTGATTGATCTACTGCTGCAGTCCATTATAAATTACGGTGGTCTTATCCTAGACCGCTCATGTAGTTGACATGAGAATGGAGGCACCTTATATGATGAGATCATATAAGACTGGGCCACGATTTATATGAATCTCTCACCAAGATCCGTTAGTAGATGAGATTCATATATAATCGATAAACGATGGCTATTTATAGGTGATCTTAATCCTGAATGTCTTATCGACTCCTTCAGGTTAGATCGTGGCTTTTGATTTACCATGAGTGAGGTTGATGAGAATCTCGACCAATACCTCCGTATCTTGGAGCTGCGGTTTGGCTTGTAGCTGGGAAGATTTGTACACAATAGTGGAATCCACTCCTTCTTGATTGAAGTAGATGAGTAGTTCCCTTAAGGGTTGATTCGGGGCTTGAACGATTATGAGCACTCTCTTTCTTCCGTGAGGAAGACAGAATTTAATTGTTCATCAGAGAATCAATGGTATTTAAAGGAAAAGATATTTCTAGAGAGGTATAACGGACTTTATGACCCAACTCTAGTTATGAACTATTTGTGGAGGATCACACTATATGCAATTAGTTATATCAATGGACACTGAGACTTCAGATTGTATAAACACGTCCACAGTTTTGAAAGTGCAGCCTCGGGTTTTTAGTGGAATAACTCCGAGGTTAATAATCGTGAAATATTAATTAAAGAGTTTTAATTAATATTACTAAGTATTATTGGAGCTCAAAACTGTGGGTCCATTAGGTCCTCTTACTAGCCCTTATAGTTGTTGGTAACGAGGATCACGGTAGATTAATTGAATAGTCCAATTAATAGTGTTATGAAAGTAATGCGATTTAAATAAAAGAGAATAATTAAATAATGTGATTATTTGATTAATTAAATATTTAATAAAATAATAGAAATTAATAATTATGAATTATTAATTCTATTTATTAAATATGAGCTCATGTGATTAAATAATGACTAGGACAAAAGAAATTAAAATAATTAGATTATTTTAATAGTTCAAAAGGTCACAGGTTCAAGTCTTTAGGGAGACTAAAAATAAATAGGATTTATATTCCTATTTTGACTTGGTCAAACTAAAACCCTAAAGGACTACTATATAAGTGTTATATAGTTAGGAAAAAACCTAACCTAGCACACAAGTGAAAAAGAAAGAGAGTTCGGCCACCAAAGAGAGAAAAGAAAAAAAATGTTTTTTTTGGACTCTTCCCTCTTTTGCAGGATTCGGCCAGCGTTCTTTTCACGTGACCTCCATCTCTTGCCGTGACGTGCCCACACACATATTGTCAGACCGCGGGTCATAGCTCGGAAGATATGGTGGTAGATCGAAGAATCGGTAAAAGGAAAATCAAGAAAAAGGTATGTAGTTCATGAAATCTTTTTCTGCGTATATATAGGAACTCGTTCCTGATTGAAAAAGGTTTTCAATATAAGAAAAATTTTTGAAACCCAATTCCGCATGTTATACGATGATCAAAAGTTTTTCTAAAACTCCCTTCATAAATAAGGACCCACTTTCCACTACTTGCTTACAACAATCATGGGAGGGTGGGTTGTTATTAACTAAACAAAATAATCTGACTTGGTCAACATGTAAATCCTCTCATGCTAACCCTACAATGCATCAGTTTGCCGCCCTCCCAAAGAACTTGCGTCCAGCAAGTATTGTTGTAGATAAGCTTGAAACAACGAAGGATTAAGAGGAGAAACTTCATCACCCTGCAGCCAAACTGATTCTAAAATGGGTTTATGAGCCCATTGAAGCAAAAACTTGTAGTAACCTCCTTGTCGAGTAGAAACGAACTGGTGGTCTCTAACAGCCACCACAGGAACTCTGATGGCGGCGCCCAAATTAGGAGCTGGAGAAACACACTCACCTGTGAATTCTGTTAAGTCTTCAACATTAAAAATTGGACTGATAGTATACTCATGAGGTAAACTGATAACATAAGCATTGGGACCAATTTTTTTGACAACCTGGAAGGGACCTGCACGTCGAGCATGAAGTTTACTATAGCTTTCAGGAGGAAACCGTTCAGAACTTAGACGAACCATAACCAAATCACCAGCTTCAAATTGCTTATCTTTTCGGTGCAAATTGGCGTATTAAGCATATTTTTCAGTTTAAAGAGCTATTTTTTTCGAACTTCTTCATGAACTATCTTCATATGAGCTGCGAAATCCAATCCATCTTCACTGGATCGCTGGGGTAGAGGGAATGCAACAATATCCAAAGACGTGTGAGGACTCGTGCCATATACAAGCTGAAAAGGAGTGCTTCCAGTGGTGCGGTTCACAGAATTATTATAGGCGAATTGAGCATGAGGAAAAATTAAATCTCAGCTAGTTGTGTGTTCCTAAATTAAGCAACACAATAAGTTTCCTAAGCTATGATTGATTACCTCTGTTTGCCCATCGGTTTGGAGATGGAATGCACTTGAAAAAGACAGTTTAGTGCCAAGTTTTGCCCAGAGTGTCTTTCAAAAATAACTCACAAATTTAACATCGCGATCAGAAATAATGGTAGTAGGAAGGCCATGTAACCTGACAACTTCTTTCAAAAAAATAGAGGCGATGTTGGAAGCATCAAACGTTTTGCAACTACCATTATCGAATCATGATTTCGTCAAGTACGTGGCAAACCAAGGATGAAGTCCATACTAATGTCTATCCAAGGCTGGTGAGGAATTGGTAATAGAGTGTAGAGACCCGTGTTCTGCTTTGTACCCTTGTTAACCTGACATGTACGACATCGAGCAACTACAGTGTGCACGTTACGCCTCAGTTGTGGCCAAAAGAACCCGTTAGCCACTAAAGAATAAGTTTTATCAAAACCAAAATGTCCAGCTAACTCGCCTCCATGGAGTTCTAAAATAATGAAGTCTCTCATTGAGCCCATTGGTATACAGATCCTGCCGCTTTTGGTGAGGAATCCCTCTGAAATAGAAAAATCAGTTTGGACAGTGGGTGCATCAGTTTGAAGGGCTGTCCAAATGCTTTTGAAATCCTGGTCAGTTGCATAATCATTCTTCATTGCTTCAAAACCAGTTGCTTTGATAGTGATTGCAGCAAGTATGTGTGGTCGTCGACTGAGTGCGTCGACCACTCCGTTTTCTCGTCCAGCCGTGTGTCGAATTTAGAATGTAAATTGTTACAGATAATCGAACCACTTGGCATGTTTTGCATTCAACCTGTGTTGAGAATTAAGGTATTTCAAGAAGTCACGGTCAGTGAATAAAACAAAATCTTAATGTATTAGATAATGACGCTTCAAGGTTTGAACCAAAGCGTAGAATTCCAAATTGTAGGCTGAGTATTTTCGTCTAGCTTTATTAAGTTTTTCACTAAAATACGCCACAGGATGCCCTTCTTAACTCAATACCCCCCCTCGAATGCCAATGTTAGAGGCGTCACAGGCAATCTCAAAAACTTTAAAAAAGTCAGGCAATTTAAGGATATGAGCAAATGACATTTTTCTCTTGATTTGCTCAAAAGCTTTGGCAACTGCAGGAGACCAACTAAAAATTTTAGATTTCAGGCACTCTGTCATTGGTGATGTAATTGTGCTGAATCCCTGTATAAACCTGCGATAAAACGACGCCAAACCAATGAAACTCCAAATATCAAAGAAAGAACTTAGCTCGGGCCAATCTTGGATTGCTTGAACCTTAGATGGATCAACTTCGACCCTCTTGTAAGACACTATGAACCCCAAGAAGTTGGTCTTTTCTTTGAGGAAAGAACACTTACTTTTGTTGATGTAAAGTTGTTCTTTCCTGAGTGTCTCCAAAACCTTTCGCAAATGTTCCAAATGGGTTGTAAAAGACTCACTAAAAATGAGTATGTCGTCAAAATAGACCACAATAAACTTACCCATGAATGGTCGAAGCGCTTGGGTCATCACCCGCATGAATGTGCTTAGGACGTTTGTGAGACCAAAGGGCATGACGAGCCATTCATACAACCCCTCTTTAGTCTTGAAAGCGGTTTTTTCCATTCATCCCCAGGTCTTAATCGAATTTGATGATAGCCGCTCCTTAGGTTAATTTTAGTGAAAATTTGTGCACCACTCAACTGATCTAACATGTCATTAAGGCCTGAGATCAGAAGCCGGTACTTAACTGTGATTTTGTTCATTGCTCGGTTGTCAATGCACATCCTCCAACTTTCGTCTTTTTTTGGAGTAAGTAACGCTGGTACTACGCATGAGCTAAGACTCTTACGGATGAAGCCTTTATCAAGAAATTTGTGCACCTGTCTTTGGAGTTCGGCATGTTCAGTAGGACTCATCCAATAGTGGGAAAGATTGGGTAAGGACGAACCTGGTACCAAATTGATGGCACGCTGAATGTCACGCAATGGAGGCAATTGTTGTGGAAGTTCTTCTGGCATCAGATCTTGGAACTCTTGGAGTAAATCTTTAACACATTCAGGTACTGCCCCATCCACTTGTTTTTGTTCTCATCCAACTAAGCATAAGATCGTATTTCCATTTTGTACAACCTCGTTGATTTGGCGCATAGTTAGCATGGTGTTGGATTCCTTTGGGGACTTAAATTCAGTGATTGGAAGTGGTTCAAACACAATTTTTCTATTCTAAAATTTAAATGAATAAATGTTCTCCTTCCCGTCATAATTAACTCCTCTATCGTACATCCAAGTCCGGCCTAATAAGAGGTGACATACAGTCATTGGCAACACCTCACACCACACTTGATCCACGTAGGTTTTACCCAACGAAAACTTCATCAAACAACAATTTTGGACTGGAACTGAGTTTCTGTCAATAATGCAGCTAACTCTGTATGGAGTTAGATGTGCTTCTAGGGGCAACCCAAGCCGATCAACCACCTCTTTTGCCACCACGTTCATGCTGAAGGGAGTTTTAGAAAAGATTTTGATTATCGTATAACATGCGGAATTGGGTTTCAAAATTTTTTCTTATATTAAAAATCTTTTTTAATCAGGAACGAGTTCCTGTATATACGCAGAAAAGACTTTAGAAACTACATACCTTTTTCTTGATTTTATTTTTTCTGATTCCTCGATCTACCACCAGATCTTCTGAGCTATGACCCACGGTCTGACAAGGTGTGTGTGGGCACGTCACGGCAAGAGATAGAGGTCACGTGAAAAGAACGTCGGCCGAATCCTGCAAAAGAGAAGAGAGTCAGAAAAAACCTTTTTTTCTCTTTTCTTCTCTCTTTAGTGGCCGAATTCTCTTTCTTTTTCACTTGCGTATTATGTTAGATTTTTCCTAACTATATAACACTTATATAGTAGTTCTTTAGGGTTTTAGTTTGACCAAGTCAAAATAGGATTCTAAATCCTATTTATTTTTAGTCTCCCTAAAAACTAGAACCTGTGACATTTTGGACTATTAAAATAATCTAATTATTTTAATTCTTTTGTCCTAGTCATTATTTAATCACACGACCTCATATTTAATAAATAGAATTATTAATTATTAATTATTAATTTATATTATTTTATTAATATTTAATTAATTAAATAATCACATTATTTAATTGTTCTATTTTATTTAAATCGTATTACTTTCGTAACACTATTAATTGGATCATCCAATTAATCTATCGTAACCTTCGTTACCAACAACCATAAGGGTTAGCAAGGGGACCTAAGACCACCGTGATTTACAGAATGGACCGCAGCAGTAGATCAGTCACAAACAAAGTACCCAGCTTTGTTCGCTCTCTACGGACTCTTTAGATTGCACGTCTCAAAATGAATCCTCTCTGTAGATGACCATCATATACTCATTATGAGATTACATCTTGCAATTTAAGATGTTCTTGCACAATACGAATGTATTACTGAATATAAAACATTTTATGAACTTGAATGATAATCTGAATAATTCTTATTATTTTCTTTAACCATTTACAATTACAAGCTTTAGGGCATAAATCCCAACAGTTTATTTGTTTCTTTAAATTCCCAGTTAATAACAACCCACCCTCCTATGATTGTTGTAAGCAAGTAGTGGAAAATGGGTCCTTATTTAGTGCTTAGTGTTCATGTTTGCTGTTAGTTGCTTGAATTTCTAAGTCGGTTTGTTTGTAATTAGACTATTTAAAGTTTTGTTGATTAATAAAGGTAGATTAGTTTAGTAACTCTTATTTGTCTTTGGAGAGATTCTAAGCAAGTCTCAAAGTTTTAGAGTGATTCTGAAATTCTGCAAGTCTATTTGTTTTCCGTTCTTTATTAGTGTTGGTAGATACAGTGATGAGAACCTAGGTGAAAACAACTGTGGCTCTGCTTTAGTGAGTGAAAGTGAGAGTTTTCGCACAACAAAATGTAAGTTTGGTAAGCAACCATCCATGTCGAGAAAGGATTTAGTTGCAGAACTGCTTTATAACCTCCCAAGGATAACATCTTTACGACAATTTTTGTTCAACTTCTCTGAAGATTCTAGTAATATGGTAGATAATGTGATCTTCATCTGCTGATATCCTCAGTTTAAAGGTATGTAAAGCTTGGGGGTTCAGAAATGTATGTTGATGAAGATTCCCACTTGTTCATATCAAGTAGTGAATTATTTTATGGCTGTTTTTTGTAAAACATTTTCTTTGTTGTATCTTAATATGTTAGGCTACTATGGTGCATGGCTTGCTTGTCTGTATAGTTACTTCATTATGTTCATGGGTGATGACATCTTTTCTTTCTTTTATGTTTTCAAATTTTATACAGAAAACATAAAGAATGACGATATTGTTCCTTATATGAACTTTCAAGTGTGGAGTATGGACTGTGGACGGTCACCATTTTTGATGTTGAATTGTTGACAAAGCGACTTGGATACTTTGCTGTGCAACTTGCAAACTTGAACTAATGGGTCATGGGGCTTCAAACTCTTGCCTGACCTGAACCAATGGGTCACACCCACACGACTTAGCAATTGATTTCGATGCTTTGCAGCATAACCTCTGAACAAAAATCCCTAAACCAACTAATTATCCTTGAACAAATAACATTTCACTCTGGTTGAGATTTGATGAATTATACTCGAAATTAAAATTTACAGAAAATTATACTGAACTTCTGTTACGCTAAGTTTGATCGTTAAAAAAGTAGGGTTGACCGTCTGAAAATATTAAAAGACGAAAATAACCTCAAATTTTAAAATAAAAAATTAAAAGAAAAATACACAAAACAAAATAAAAAAGTTATAAAAATATAAAATAAATATGGGCAAAAATTATTTTGGTCCCTTACTTTTCAAAAATCCATCAATTTAGTTATTTTGTTAATCCACATTTAGTCAAATTTAGTGGTGTTAAGAGTATTTTAGTCTTTAGACACAGAAATAAAAATAAATAAAAATTAAATTCTAAAAATAAAAGGACAAATTACAGCGAATCTACCTGAGGTTTGCCATTGTTGTGTGTCAAATTGCACCAGGCCCAAATAGGCCCATAATGCCAAATTGCACCAGGCCCAAACAGCAAGAAAGTCAAAGTAATGCGCCTCGCCGAAACTAGCTGCTCGCAGATGAAGCAGTCCACTGCTCGCAGGTCACGCAGTCTGGGGCTTCAAATCAAGGAAGAATCCCGAGAATATACAGATCACACCCGGTCAACTAGCAGACTCCCAATCAATTACAAATTCCTCATAATCAGCAATTGTATTTAAATTAAATCACGCCCATTAAGGGATAAAATTTTGCCCTTGTTTTATGTGATTAGATTCCATGTAAAACATGATGACTCCCAGCCCTTCACACTATAAAAGGAGCGGGCCATCACTATTACAAAGGTTACCAATTTTTTCAGAAAACACATACATAAGTGAGCTCTGCAATACACCCAACGAGCTCGACTTGAATACCAAGAACAGTGGATGTAGGCATTTTCTTAAGCCGAACCACTTTAAAAATCTCTTGTGTCAATCTTTTTATAAGTTTTATCCCTTAGCTCTTACATATTTACCAATTTACCACGTTGACCGAATTCGCACGTCAACAGTTTGTCGCTAGAAGGAAGGCCCGTTTGAGGATTCAAACCTCCGTTCTCGGTAAGAAACAATCGTTTTTAGTTTTCTAATTTTATTATTTCAGGCAACAAGAGAATATCCATATCGATGGTAAGAGGCGTAGACACCCGTTCCAGGACACTACGAAATAGAGACGTACCGTCCGTCGGAGGACCTTCGGAGGCATCCCATCAACCTCTGATCCCACCAATCATATCAAACGCGTCGGTGGCACCAAGCACACTAGTCACGACCAACGTGGCGCCCATTGCACCGAGGTACAACCGCCCGCCATGAACCTACCGGCGGATTAGCCCCATCCTCGAGTGGAGCCCTGCAGCCACTATCAGGCTGGCCCGTCCGGTCCCCTCCGACCTTAACAAAATGGTAGAGGGGCAGGCAGAACTAGAAAGGATAGTGGCAGAGATGTCCTGCGGATACCACCTCCTGCTGCGGAACCATCTTCCCCGCGAGCAGATTTTGAAGAGTACCTTACCGCCACATGCAACGAGAGATGACACAAACCATCCCATCCCCCAGCCCTACAAGTAAAATCCCCCAAGAGACAATATACAGCGAGGCGAAATCTCTTTTCATTCGGCCAACGCGGCCAGGTGAGCTAGGTTGGGGCATGATGAGCAGCGAGAAGAACCACCCTGCACTGGCTCCGTAGTCCACATAAACGCCAATGAGGAAAGGTACATAGAACTTAATAGGGACACAGAGGCACATGTAACATCCGGAGGCACACAGACGGTGGCTTAAGAGGAGCAACAATGGGAATGCCCACCGCACACTACCAGCTGCTGGAACCCCTCAGCAACAGATCGCAGAGCCGCATCTCAATGGCAGGAGGTCGCCCAAGAAGGGGGCACAAAGGCAGCCCAATCGGCCAGATCGGTCCCAAGGGAAAGCAACGCCACCTCCGGTGCGTCGATAATGACCCCTCCGCGCCCCGGATACCAAGCCTTGTTGCAACAGCTGGACCTATTGGAACAGTAGCGATGAGGCACCAAACCTACTGACAGTTATGTCGAAAGAAGCTCATTCAGCTGGGAGATTGACAACAAGCCACTGCCCGAACGCTTTAAGATATCCAGCATCCCCATCTACCAAGCATCTAGCGATCCCTTCGATCATTTGGATGCTTATAATGTGCAAATGAGCCTACTCACGACCAACAATAGGGTCAAATGCCTATGTTTTCAAGCTACTTCAGGTGAGATCCCGAGAAAATGGCTAAGGGAGCTCCCCACAGGCAGTATAACCAGCTGGAACCAGTGCTAGGAACTTTTTCTAAGCCAATACCAGGTATTGAAGAAACAACTCGTTCCCTCCTACCCCTAGCGACAATCTTTCAGAAGGCAGACAAGCCTTTAAAGGATTACATAGCCTACTTCCAGAAGGAAGTCAGCTGCATGGAGAGCCCCATGGATGAAAGTGTTAGGATTTATGCCTTAAAACTTGTAAATATAAATGGTTAAAGACTTAATAAGAATTATTCAGTTTATCATTCCAGTTTATAAACGTTTTATATTCAATACATATTGTGCAAGAACATCCTAGATTATAAGATGTAATCTCAGAATGAGTATATAAAGGTCATATATAGAGAGGATTCATTTGGAGATATGCAATCTAAAGAGTCCGTAGAGACCGAACAAAACTAGGTACTTTGTTTGTAATTGATCTGCTATTGCGGTCCATTCTGTATAGTACAGCGGTCTTATTCTAGACCGCTCGTGTAGTTGACATGAGAATGAAGGCACCTTATATGATGAGATCATATAGGACTGGACCACGATTTATATGAATCTCTTACCAAGATCCATTAGTTGATGAGATTTATATATATATATATATATATATATATATATATAAACAATAGCTATTTATAGGTGATCTTAATCCTGAGTGTCTTATCGACTCCTTCAGGTTAGATCATAGCTTTTGATTTACCATGAGTGAGGTCAACGTGAATCTCAACCAAGACCTCCGTATCTTGGAGTTGCGGTTTAGCTTGTGACTGGGAAGGTTTGAACACAACAGTGGAATCCACTCATTCTTGATTGAAGTAGATGAGTAGTTCCCTTAAGGGTTGATTCGGGGCTTGAACAATTATGAGATATCTTCTGCTTTCGTGAAGAAGACAAGATTTAATTGTTCATTAGAGAATCAATGGTACTTAAAGGAAAAGATATTTCTAGAGGGGTATAACTGACTTTATGACCAAGCTCTAGCTATGAACTACTTGTGGAGGATCGCACTATATGTAAATAGTTATATCAATGGACGCTGAGACTTCAAATTGTATAAACACGTCTACAGTTCTGAGAGTGCAGCCTCGGGTTATTAGTGGAATAACTCCGAGGTTAATAATCGTGAAATATTAAATAAAAAATTTTAGTTAATATTACTAAATATTATTGGAGCTCAAAACTGTGGGTCCATTAAGTCCCCTTGCTAGCCTTATAGTTGTTGGTAACGAGGGTCACGGTAGATTAATTGGATGGTTCAATTAATAGTGTTACGAAAGTAATAGGATTTTAATTAAATGAGGATATTAAATAATATGATTATTTAATTAATTAAATATTAAATAAAATTATAGAAATTAATAATTAAGAATTATTAATTCTATTTATTAAATATGAGGTCATGTGATTAAAAGATGACTAGGACAAAAAGAATTAAAATAATTAGATTATTTTAAAAGTCATAATAGTCAATTATTAAAATCTTTAGAGAGACTAAAATAAAAAGGGATTGGGAATCCTATTTTGACTTGGTAAAAAATGAAACCCTAAAGACTTAGTATATAAGGGTTATGATACTAGAAAACTTAACAACACACAAGTTAAAAAATCCTAGAGGGTTCGGCCACCACAAAAAAAGAGAAAAAAAAAGAAACGTTTTTTCTGACCCTTTTCCTTACAGGGTGCGGCCAGCCATAGGGAGATGAAGTTCTCCGTGTTTTTTTCACGTGATCTCCATCTCTTACCGTGACGTGCACACACACACGTTGTCAGATCACAGGTCATAGCTCGAAAGATCTGGTAATAGATCGAGGAATCAGAAAAAAAGAAAATCAAGAAAAATGTATATGGCTAAACAAATTCTTTTTCTGCGTATATACAGGAACTCGTTCTTGGTTGAAAAACTATTTTTCAAAAGAAAATTTTTGAAACCTAATTTCACACATTATATGATAATCAAATCTTTTTTAAAACTCTCTTCAGAAAGCATGCTCACTGCAATTACCACTAGCCTGCGAAAAGATGGCGAGCTCTACCAGAGCATATACAGCAAGCCGATAAAAATACTTAGGGATTTCTACAAGCGGTCCAATACCCACATCAGCATGGAGGAAACCTTTCGACCCAAGAAACACTCTAAGAAGGACAGGAGCATAAGCCCATAAGGTAAGAGCAAGCAAAAGGAAGGCGAGCGAGGTGATGGCCGTAGCCGGAACAGGGACTCGCGCAGAGACGACACTTCAACAAATCAGGTAGCCAAGAAGGCCAGGAACGACGAGGACGTATAATGAGGTAGAGGCCACTACCAAATCTATGCGTAACTATCCGACTCCCAGGACAAGATCTTCAACACAGAGAGGAATAGGGAAGAGTTTGGAAGGCCACCTCTCATGAGGACATCTACGAGGACCTGCAATCTCAGCAAATTTTGCCACTACCATAACGAAGCAAGCCACAATACGTCTGAATGCTATTAACTTTGGGACGCAATCGAGAGCCTGATCAGACGAGGCCACCTAAGAGACTACGTGGTGCGCCCTAGGAATCAACAGCAGCCACAGCAATCGCAACCGCTACAACAACAGGAGCAGGAGCAGATAATCGAGACTGTTCACCCGGAGCCTATCCCGAATGCGCCCGCGATGAGAGCCATTCACACTATTCATGAGGGACCCCACCTGATCGATCATTTATTATCATATATTTACGACCTTTGGATTGTCTCTTTTGATTGTATTCTTGAGTATTTGTGGTGCTTTTGATGTGTTTGTTAAGTGTGTGCAGGTTTTAGGTGTTTCTTTTAGAGCTATGCGAAGATTGGAATTTTCGATCCAAAATCGTATTTTCTAATAGGGAGCAGCGAGACCAGCCATCGCGACCGTTGGTCGCCCTATCGCTGATCGCGATGAAAGAGAGAAATCTGGCAAAGAGCAGCGCGACCAGTCATCGCGAGTTCTGGTCGCACTGGAAAAGAAGAATTCTGGCAGAGAGCATGGCGACCAGCCATTGTTAGGGCTGGTCGCACTGAGGCTGTCGCTCTGGATGTTGAGCCATGGGCAGTGAGCACCGCGAGCAGGTATCGCTATTGCTGATCATGGTGCCCCATCGCGGTGATATGAAGGCAAGCAATCCAGAGAGCATCGCGACCAAGCCATCGCGACCGCTGGTCGCAGTGGCTAGTCGCGGCGGCACAAATCCAGCAGCCCTAATGTACTGCTATAAATAGAAAGCAAAGAGAGAGAAAGGGGATCCAGAATTTTTAGAAAATAGAAGAAAAGAAAGAGAAGAAGGTCTAGGAGACTAGCCATCGGATCGATTCTCCGGACGACTTCAATCGCTCTTAGGATTCGGATTTGTGCACGGAGAAGCTCTACCGAGTTGGTTTCTACGAGAGTCAAGCCATTTGGAGTTTTTCTATCATACTCTTTCCTTTAATCATATGTTATTCATGTTATTCTTGATTAATAATATTACGTATTCTTATTTCCTAGTTATGAACTAATTTCCTACACTAGGGATGGTGATGGAACTTACTATGAATTTTGATTGAGATTAATGAATGTTTGGATGATTTGAGTTATATGATTGAGTGTTGATTTAATGTTTTATTGATTGATCACCAATATTCAATATCTTGTTGTTGTGGATTAAGTACCAAAAGGAGACGCCCACCACGTGTTCGATAAATTGACACAATAGCCTAGGAACCAAATAGAGTTATATTGGTGTAGGTTGTGTGATCTAATATGTTTTCATGTTTAATGCATTCTCGTATATTTGACATTCATCGAGAGATAGGGTGTCAGTATGTGTTGAATAGGTTCGATCTACCTTGAGAGAGGATTTCGGATAACTAGTTAACATGATCATCAATCATTAGCTTGAACATTTATACATAATTGTCTCATATCATTAGGATTAGTTAGTGAAATCGGATTCCCTAGTTCCCATTACCATTGATAAAAAGTTCTTTTAATTTCAAGTTATAGACCATTTAGATTATAAGTTACAAATCACAACCATTGAATTAGTTTGCTAGATAGTGTTAGACTTGGTTAATTTCAGTATTCAATCTCTAAACGTCCTCGTGGGAACGATATTCGGAACTCACAATTCTATATTACTTGTGCCGACCCCGTATACTTGCGGGTACACAAAATGCGTAACACGTTTTTGGCGCCGTAGCCGGGGAATGGTTTAGTCATAGTTGATATTGATACTGACTTAGTCTAGTACTAATCTGGAAATTTTCTTTATTTATTCAAATTCTTTTTACACTTGTTTTCTTACTTGTTCGATCCTTTGTTTTTGCAGGAAATTTCATCTGTGTATGAGACATACGAGACGCACTAATTTAGAGCTTCTCGAAGCCCTTGACCCAGAAATCGAATGAATGCTTATTCAGAGAGTAAGGCAAGCAAGACAGCAAACTACTATGGAAGACCAAGCGCAGCAACAAGTAAATCCAGAGATTGTCAAGGCATTGCGAGACTATGCCATTCCTACCATGGTGGGAAATCAGTCGAGCATTCGACGACCTCTAGTTGCAGCAAACAATTTTGAAATCAAGCCTGCAATCATCCAAATGATTCAGAATGCTGTTCAGTTTGGGGGTATGCCAATCGATGATCCAAATAGCCATCTAGAACGATTCCTGGAGATATGCGACACCTTCAAGTAGAATGGGGTGTCTGACGATGCGATTTGGTTGCGAATATTTCCCTTCTCATTGAGGGACATAGCTAAGTTATGGTTGAATTCACTGCCGCCGAATACCTTCACAACATGGGAAGGCCTAGCTCAAGCTTTCCTCGCCAAGTATTTTCCACCAGGGAAAACAGCAAAGGTCAGAAACGATATCACTCAATTCGTGCAATTTGAGATAAAATCGTTATATGATGCCTAGGAGAGATACAAGGATTCTTTGAGAAAGTGCCTGTATCACGGTTAACCTGATTGGCTTGTAGTGCAGACATTTTACAATGGTCTCACACAACAAAATCGTAGCATGTTAAATGCAGCCGCTCAAGGTGCCTTAATGAGCAAGCCAACTGAAATCGCTTATGGTTTAATTGAGGAAATGTCCACAAACAGCTATCAATGGGCAAATGAAAGAGCAGTTCACAGAAAAATAAGAGGTTCAGCTACAGCTTTCGAAGTTGACGAGATCACATCACTCAAGGCATAAGTTGCTTCATTGTCAAGCCAAATCAACAAATGGAATGCAAATTCTATTCAATCAGCGACTCCAGGATGTGACATGTGTGGAGGACCACACGTTAGTATAAAGTGCATGATGGGTAATTCTTTTGCAGGTAGTAGCAGTGCAGAACTTCAACAAACCATACAACAATCCCTACTCAAACACCTACAATCCTAGCTGGAGAAATCATCCAAATTTCTCATGGAGTAATCAACAGCAGAACAACAATGTGAAGCCCAGTCCGCTTGGTTTTCAGAATCAAGGAAATTTTCAAGGGAATCAAGGAACCAATCAGCAAGAGAGGAAACCAGCCTTAGAAGACATGCTAGTCAAGTTCATGACAAAGATTGATTCCAGGATAGATGGTCAAGACACATCAATGAAGAAGATGGATGTGAAGATTGACCATGTAGCACAGAAACATCAGGCAGCCATTCAAAAGCTTGAAGTACAGATTGGCCAGATAGCCAGAGAGACACAGAGTAGAGCTCAGGGCACACTACCAGCAATACTGAAGTCAATCCCAAATAGCAGTGTAAGGCAATCACTTTGAGGAGTGGGAAGCAAGTAGACAACACAACAGGAAGAGATCACTCACAGCAAGAGATTGAATTGAATGAAGCAAGAATTGAATCATCTTCCCCTCCACCAGTTCGTCATAATGAAAAGAGTGATGAACCACCTCCGCCGGTCCAAGAAGTCAAGGCTTATGTGTCACCTGTACCTTTCCCTTAAAGGCTGCAAAAACACAGAGATGATAAAAATTTTACTAAGTTCCTTGAAATATTTAAGAAACTTCACATTAATATTCCTTTTGCAGAGGCCTTAGCTCAAATGCCATCTTATGTGAAGTTCTTAAAGGAAATTCTATCAAAGAAAAGGAAACTTGAAGATCATGACACCGTAGCCTTGACTGAAGAGTACAGCGCCATCATTCAGAATAAATTGCCTCAAAAACTAAAAGATCCAGGGAGTTTTACTATTGCTTGCACAATAGGAAATTCAGAATTTGTTAAAGCATTATGTGATTTAGCATTAACTTAATGCCTTTTTTCTGTTTTCAGGAAACTAGGTCTGGGTGAGGTGAAGCCTACGAGTGTAACACTCCAATTGGCAGACCGTTCTGTTAAATATCCCTATGGAGTGATTGAAGACGTGTTGGTTAAGGTTGACAAGTTCTATTTCCCTGTGGATTTCATTGTGCTTGAAATGGAGGAAGATGTTGATATTCCTCTCATATTGGGGAGACCGTTCTTAGCAACTGGAGGAGCATTAATAGATGTGCAATAAGGGAAATTGACGTTGCGAGTGGGTAGTGAAGAGGCGGTTTTCAATGTGTTCAAGACCACCAAATTTGCAACAACCGCAAACACTTGCCTTAAAGTTGATGCAATCGACTCTTTAGTTGAAGAGGTTTTTCAGAAAAGCAATCCCGAAGAGCCACTAGAGGCTTGTTTGACCCATGGAGCGACAAAAGAAGAGGAAAATGACAGCATAGCTGAATATTCTTTCCGTCTTGATTCAGCAGCACCTATGCCATACGGGGGCAAGAGATATTTCCAAGAATTAGGCCACGGGAAGCCTAACATACCACCTTCAATCGAGAAGCCTCCTCAACTCGAATTGAAGCAGTTACTTGAACATTTGAGGTATGCTTATTTGGGGGAATCTGACTCCCTCCCAGTTATAATTTCAGCTACCTTAAATGAGGCAGAAGAGGAGAAACTTCTGAGAGTGCTGCGGCAGCATAAGACAGCATTGGGGTGGACCATCTCCGACATAAAGGGAATCAGCCCTACTATGTGCATGCACAAAATCCTGATGGAGGATAATTTCAAGACTTCAATAGAACATCAACGCAGGCTGAATCCGATTATAAAAGAGATCCTCAAATTGCTAGACGTCAGAATCATATACCCTATCTCAGACAGTTCATGGGTGAGTCCGGTGCAAGTAGTGCCAAAGAAAGGGGGGATTACGGTAGTGAAGAATGAAAATAATGAATTAATTCCCACCAGAACAGTCACAGGTTGGAGAGTGTGCATCGATTACAGGAAGCTGAACACTGCAACACGAAAAGATCACTTCTCGCTTCCGTTTATTGATTAAATGTTAGAGAGACTGGCAGGGCATGCGTACTATTGTTTCCTAAATGGCTACTCAGGTTACAATCAGATACCTATTGCACCTGAAGACCGGGAGAAAACACATTCACCTGCCTTTATGGTACTGTTGCCTACAGAAGAATGCCGTTTAGCCTTTGCAATGTACCAGTGACCTTTCAGCGATGTATGATGGCCATTTTTTCTGATATGGTCGAGCGTTTCATCGAAATATTCATGGATGATTTTTCTGTGTTTGGTTCTTCTTTTGATGTTTGTTTGTCCAATTTGGCCTTAGTGCTTAAAAGATGTGAAGAGACGAATCTAGTACTCAATTGGGAGAAATGTCACTTCATGGTGAAGGAAGGCATTGTCTTGGGTCATAGAATTTCATCAACGGGGATTGAGGTGGACAGGGCAAAAATAGAAGTCATTGAAAAATTACCACCGCCCACCTCTGTAAGAGGAGTCCGCAGTTTTCTAGGCCATGCCGGTTTCTATCGCCGGTTCATTAAAGACTTCTCCAAGATTATCAAGCCCCTCTGCAACCTTTTGTCAAAAGAAGTAGCATTTGAGTTTACAGAAGAATGTCATATTGCATTCTAGAAGCTGAAAAAGGAGCTCATTTCCGCACCGATCATCACAGCCCCTAATTGGGATTTACCATTCAAATTGATATGCGATGCGAGTGATTTTGCTGTGGGAGCAGTCTTGGGTCAGAGAATAAACAAACGCCTTCATGTTGTCTATTATGCGAATCGTACTTTGAAATAGGCTCAAATCAACTACGCAACCACAGAAAAGGAGCTGTTGGCAATTGTGTTTGCCTTCGAGAAATTCAGATCATACTTGGTGGGAGCCAAAGTGATTGTGTATAATGATCATTCAACGATTAAATATCTCATGTCAAATAAAGATGCCAAGTCGAGATTCATCCGATGGGTCTTGCTGCTTCAAGAATTCGACCTGGAGATCAAGGACAAGAAAGGAACGGAAAACCTAGTGGCAGACTATCTATCTCACGCAGCTGCAATAAAGAGAAGGTAAACACTCCTATTGATGATTCGTTTCCTGATGAACAACTTTTTGTTTTGCAGGCTCTTATGACCCCATGGTATGCTGATTTTGTAAACTGCTTGGTGAGTGAGATCGTTCCTCCAGACTTGACCTATCATAGTTCTTCGCCGACGTGAAATACTACATGTGGGAGGAACCATACTTGTTCAAGTATTGTTCAGATGGTATAATCAGGCGCTATGTACCAGAAACTGAAATCAGAGATATCCTCCTGCATTGCCACAGTTTGGAGTGTGGAGGGCACTTCAGCGCTTCAAAGACGACCACAAAAGTTCTTCAGTTAGGGTTTTACTGGCCATCAATATTTCAAGACACCCGGCGCTTTATCGACTCATGTGATAGGTGTCAGAGGACGGGCAATATCAGCCGCCGGAACCAAATGCCTCTAAACCCCATCCTGAAGGTCGAGCTATTTGACTTATGGGGGGTTGATTTCATGAGACCATTTCCCATGTCTTTCAACAACCAATATATTCTGGTAGCGGTTGATTACGTTTCTAAATAAGTGGAAGCCATAGCCACTCCGACAAATGATACGAAGGTAGTGCTGAAATTCTTCAAGAAAAATATTTTTTGCAGGTTTGGAACACCGCGAGCAGTCATTAGTGATGGAGGTTCGTATTTCTGCAACCGATAATTTGAAGCGATGCTCAAAATGTATGGAGTTACTCACCGTACCACCCTCAGACAAGTGGACAGGTGGAAATTTCAAATAGGGAGATCAAGCAAATCCTGGAGAAAACGGTGAATAGCTCCAGAAAAGATTGGTCGGTCCGGCTAGACGATGCATTATGGGCTTATCGGACAGCTTTCAAAACCCCTATTGGAATGTCTCCCTATAAGTTGGTTTATGGAAAATTGTGTCATCTACCAGTAGAGCTCCAACACAAGGCTTATTGGGCAACGAATGCGCTTAATTTTGATATGCAACTAGCAAGTGAGAAACGTCTTTTACAGCTGAACGAGTTAGAAGAGTTTCGGTTGGATGCGTATGAGAACACACGAATCTACAAAGAGCGCACCAAAAGATGACATGACAAGCATATTGTGCGGAGAGAGTTTGAGGTGGGGCAGAAAGTTCTTCTATTCAACTCTCACCTGCGGCTCTTCCCAGGAAAGTTGAAATCACGATGGTTCGGACCATTTGAGATAGTGAAAGTATATCCATATGGGGCTATGGATATCAAGAACCCGAGTGGAGAAATGTTCAAGGTCAATGGGTAACGACTGAAGCTATATATTGAGGGAGCTGCCATTCCACCCAAAACCTCAATGGCGTTGCTAAATTCCACATAACAGGGCATACAGTCAAGCACTGACTATAAACAAGCACTTTTTGGGAGGCAACACAAGTTCTCAAATTTTTTGGAACTGTTTTGAATTTGATTTAAGTTATTTTGATTCGATTGTTTTCGTGTATGACTCTTAGTTATTAGCTTTTCTTTTCTTATGTTCAATTGTGTTTGATTTGGTGTGTGTTGGTTCTTATTAATTTAGTTTGTTTATTTTAGTTAATTTTTCTTTTGTTGTTTGTTTTGTTCAATTTTTCTTGTCAGGTGCTAGAAAAGGGAGGTTTTTCAGGCTCATCACAATAAGCAACGCGACCAGTCGTCGCGACCTATGGTCGCGGTTAGCGGTCGTGGTGCTCACTGCCTCAGAAAAGAAAAAAAATTGCAAATCATCACAGTGAGCAATGCGACCTATGGTCGCGGTGACCGGTCACGGTGCTCACTGCCAGATAAATAAAAAAGAAGACCAGCAGTCATCGTGAGCAGACCAACGCGACCTATGTTCGCAGCGGCGACTCGCGATGCACCCCCACTTATCCAAACGATGGCGTTTCAAGAAAAAAAGAGGCACTGCGACCGCATAGCGCGACCCATGCTCGCGGTGAGCAGTCGCTATGATGAATTGGGATTTAAATCCCTAGTGTGCGCGACAGATCTCTCCCTCACACTTGCTCACGACGAAATTTTTTTCCAAATCCTCTCAACTCTCCTCCACAATCAAGGTGCGTTTGATCAACATTTACAAGGTATTTGAATTCTTCTCATGTCAATTAGGTTTTAGAAACAATTTGGATCTTTGTTGAGTTGCTTTGAATATGATATAGTGCCTAAGGTTGTTTGAGGATTGTGGTTTGTCTATTAGTGTTTGTAATTGGGTTTTGATGAGTTGAGGAGTGGATGAACGGAGGATGTTAGTTGTTGAAGTGTTAGTGGTGTTTGTTTGTGTTAATTTCTGCATTCATTTGGTGTTGGTATATTGTGTGGAGTGTGGTGGTGATGACGAGACTAAAGCGATTCAACGAAGAGTTTCCCGATCGTTTTGCTTCGTGTTCTTCCAAGGGTAAAGGCAAACAAAAGCAGAAGGGTTCAAAAAAGGCCAAAATTCCTGAAAAGGAAAAGCCGAGGCATGTGGGTGATCTGAACCCTGAGTTCCCAGTCCGATTGAAGGCTCGGCAGGGGAGGCTGCTTTTCCTGGAGTGAGGGATTAATGTGGAGGAGTTGGCCACAACCATTCTCCCCACCCATATTGACCAACAGGTTTGGGGGAACTTTATACGGATGCCTAATCGGTCAAATAAGAGTGTGGTCCGTGAATTTTATGCAGCATTGTACCCGCCTCATTTCCATAATCATGGCATGGTTCAAGTGAGAAGAGTTCAAGTTAAGATCACTCCAGAAGTGATCAATACCTACTTCGGCACCATTCCCCAGCCAGCTCTCCGCCTCGGTTATCCTGAGCTCCCTTTGTTTTCATACTATAACCCAGAATTAGCCTGGAGTTTGCGGATGTTAGGAGAAAGAGTTTGGTATGACGGCACTGCTCCTATCAAGCACCATGAGCTTCACATCGATGCCACTTTCTGGCAGATCTTCTCAGATTTTTTCCTGCGACCAGTCCAGCATCGCACGACCCTTATCATGGAAACCGCCCGGTTGGTGCACTGTATCCGGAGTGGTATAGCTTTAGATGTTGGGGTCCTGATCATAGATGAGATATGCCATGCGGGCCGCCGCTTGCGAGGTGTGCTACCATTTTCGTGTTTGATCACGCACATTTGTGCTTCTCATGGCATTGATGTGTATGCTATAGACGAGCAGCAGCACCTCTGCTCGCCTTTATAGAATTTGAACAAAGTGACATATAATGATTTGGCCAAGCGGCGAGGGATGCCACGACTTGGAGAGCCGGAGCGTCAGCCTGTAGGCGGGGATGAGGATGTGAAGGACATATTGGCTGCGATTGACGACTTTCATGAGAGTGACGACGCCGATCATGCTGCCCCCAGAGTACCTACAATGGCGACTAGAGGAACTGCAGCAGGCAGTTCACGGGTACGATCTGAGGAAGCGGCCGAGGGCTCTCAGTGGGGCCAAGTTATGGGTGATTTGGAGGATATCTAGAGACAGATGGCGCAGATGCAGCAATATTTTTATCAGCGGATGGATAGGTAGGATGCAGCCATCGATGATTTAAGTCAGGGGCTCTGAACTGTCACTTCAGATTTGCAGAGGAGGGGCCTTAATGTGCAGTCATTTATTCATAGGCTTTCGAGGGCTTCGAGTCAGCATTCTCCGCCGCCACCACTACCCGCATGATTTTTCTGTGTTATTTTTGTCTTTTGTGTTTTATTTTTCTGTTTCTTTTGTTATGTTGAACTTTTATTGTTTTCGATTATGTATTTGTACTGCTTTATTTATATTATGCTTATTTCTTTGTTACTTTGGTCTCCTTTTGCTTTACTTTTAAACATTGGGGACAATGTTTGAGTTAGGTTTGGGGGTGTGTTTGTCTTTTGTGTGTTGTTATGTTTTGTTGGTGTATATAGGCTGGAAACTTAGACTTTCCTCATACGCACTGCGTTTGGAAGACTTAGGCATTGTTATGCCACGTGCACCAATTTTTGATATTTTTCGTGTTTTCATTTTTTTTTTTTTTAGAATAGCAAATCATATGCATGTTTTACAGATAATTGGGAAATAATATGTAAATGCTTAGGTCATTTGAGTGTACAAAGTTGTTAGCTAGAATAATGCTGGTAGTGTCTTTGCATCAAAACATATAAGTCTGACATCTTTGCATTGTAGTAGGTGGAAACTTTTAATTAATAGCCCTGATTAATAGTGGAGACTACCCTTAGTGAGATTTTGAACTTTTTGCGTATTCATTCTGAGGGAATTTATTGTTTCTACTCGTAAACACTTTCTTGCGCTTCATTGTCATTAGATTGATCTCTATAGGTTTGCATTAGATGTTAATGAACTACTTTATAAAAATCTTGTATGCATGTGTTGAATGCTCAATTGAGTAGATTTTGGAGATATGATCCAGGCATTGTGTGTGAACTCTTAAATAGCTTTATTTACCGTCCTTAAATTGTGTGCCCCATATCCCATTCGCGGTCAAACACTCGCACATTTGCTTTTTATTGTATGAACTATAATTTCAAAAATCCTAGCCGAAATTGTATAAGCCTTACCTTTGACACTTGGAAACTAGAGACAATTAAAAGGAAAATGTGTAAGTGTTGAGTGAGGAAGAAGGAGTGGAGTAGAAAAGATGATAAGGATATGGGAAAAGTGCATAAAAAGAGAATAGCCAATAAAATAAAAAATAAAAAAATAAAAAATAAAAAATAAAAGAATTGGCTAAAATGAGAAAAGGGAGTGAAATACACAAAGTAAAAATTGAAAAAGGGTTTGAAAAAAAGGTTGAAGGAGAAAGGCGAGAAAAAGATTTGGAAAAAAAGTTGAATGAATTTAGTAGTCGTGAGAGAAAATGCACAAATTGAAAATTTTACGAAGTCTCTCAATAGGTTTTCAAGTGAGTTGAACCCGATTTTCATTCTTTTGGAGCCAATCACCCTAAAGCCCCATTACAACCTGAAAAAGACCTGTTGGTCTCCTTAGGAAGCTTAACTGTAATATTTGACATGTATGTACATTGATTTTTCTGTTCTTAGCATTTGATTTCGTTCATGAGATCCTTTGTTAAATCTGTGCGTTCTTTCTAATTATTGATGCATACGACACATATTGAAATCATTTGCTTATAAATTCCAGTCATATGCAGTTGAAAGTGTGATTGCCTAGGTTCTGAATGTCATTGAGTGAAAACTGGTGAGACTAGAGTCAAAGCGAATTATATCAGTGGTTTATTAGTATGGAGGTGTCACGATTATCAATGCATTATATGTTAGTATCCTATATGATATAGGGTGTTTATACTTATCGGCAGCATTTTAGATTTCTGATTATTGTGCTATTCTTATGTCTTTGCATTTGCGTTTATACTTGATTTGATGTGTAACTATGTTTGTGGTTAGCTTAGGACGTTTGTGGGTACCGTAGCTAGTAAACCCTCACGAGACTATAGCTGGTCTACTAGGGTCACCTAGGGGTGTAAAGGCTTGTGGCACGTGCTAAGTGATATCGTTGCATCCTACGACAATGGATATAGTCTATTTCGTTTTTGTTGATTATTTTAGTTTTTTTTGTCTTTGCTTTTAGTCGTGGTGTGTTCCGATTTGCTTGAGGACAAACAAAAGATAGGTTTGGGGGTATTTGATCAGTTATTTATTATCATATATTTACGACCATTGGATTGTCTCTTTTGATTGTATTCTTGAGTATTTGTGGTGCTTTTGATGTGTTTGTTAAGCATGTGCAGGTTTTAGGTGTTTCTCTTGGAGCTATGCGAAAATTAAAATTTTCGGTCCAAAACCTTGCTTTCTGGCAGGGAGCAGCGCGACCAGCCATCGCAACCGCTGGTCGCACTATCGCTGATCGCAGTGAAAGAAGAGAAATCTGGCAGAGAGCAGCGCGACCAGTCATCGTGAGCTCTGGTCGCGCTGGAAAAGAAGAATTCTGGCAGAGAGCATGGCGACCAGCCATCGCTAGGGCTGGTTGTGCTGAGGCTGTCGCGCTGGATGTTGAGCCATGGGCAGTGAGCACCGCGAGCAGGTATCACTATCACTGATCGCGGTGATATGAAGGCAAGCAATCCACAGAGCATGGCGACCAAGCCATCGCGATCGCTAGTCGCGGTGGCTGGTTGCGGCGACACAAATCCAGCAGCCCTAGTGTGCTGCTATAAATAAAAAGAGAAGAAAGAGAAAGGGGATCCAGAATTTTTAAAGAATAGAAGAAAAAGAGAGAGAAGAAGGAAGAAGAAGAGAGAAGAAGGTCTAGGAGACTAGCCATCGGATCGATTCTCTGGACGACTTCAATCGCTCTTAGGATTCGGATTTGTGCACAGAGAAGCTCTACCGAATCGGTTTCTACGAGAGTCAAGCCATTTGGAGTTTTTCTATCATACTCTTTCCTTTAATCTTATGTTATTCATGTTATTCTTGATTACTAATATTATGTATTCTTATTTCCTAGTTATGAACTCATTTCCTACACTAGGGATGATGATGGAACTTACTATGAATTTTAATTAAGATTAATGAATGTTTGGATGATTTGAGATATATGATTGAGTGTTGATTTAATGTTTTATTAATTGTATATTGATTGATCACCAATATTCAATATCTTGTTGTTGTGGATTAAGTACCGAAAGGAGACGCCCACCACGTGTTCGATAAATTGATACAATAGCCTAGGAACCAAATAGAGATATATTGGTGTAGGTTGTGTGATCTAATATGTTTCCATGTTTAATGCATTCTCGTATATTTGACATTCATCGAGAGATAGGGTGTTAGTATGTGTTGAATAGGTTTAATCTACCTTGAGAGAGGATTTCGGATAACTAGTTAATATGATCATCAATCATTAGCTTGAACATTCATACATAATTGTCTCATATCATTAGGATTAGTTAGTGAAATCGGATTCCCTAGTTCCCATCACCATAGATAAAAAGATCTTTTAATTTCAAGTTATAGACCATTTAGATTATAAGTTACAAATCACAACCATTTAATTAGTTTGCTAGATAGTGTTAGACTTGGTTAATTTCAGTATTCAATCTCTAAACGTCCTCATGGGAACGATATTCGGAACTCACAATTCTATATTACTTGTGCCGACCCCGTATACTTGCAGGTACACAAAAGGCATAACACCACCTCGTAGGATAAACAATAGGTTACTAGTGCAACATGTGAAAGAGGCTTCACCTTGAGGATGATGAGTGTGGATGAATGGCCCACGAAGCAGTGCAGAACCATAGCTGAAGGAGTAACCTTTACATATGCGGACATGCGGAGAGTGCATTGGCCACACAATGACGTGACCATCATTATGGCAACGATAAGAGGAGTGGTCATGTACAGGACAATGATAGACAACGGAAGCTCGGTAAACGTCCTGTACAAAGCGGCATTTGAGGCAATGGGGTTAAAGCAGAGCCATCTGCGTCCCTCACACGAACCACTTTACGATTTTACAGGAGATTCTATCATTCCTCTAGGATTGACCACCCTACCTTTCACCCGGAGAGAACAAGGCCGCCAAGTGACCATGTTGGCTGATTTCCTTATCATTGACTACCCAACGGCTTACAACGTCATCCTGGGAAGGCCCGCTATTAACAACCTAGAGGCGATTTCTTCTACAAAACACCTTACCTTAAAATTCCCAACCCCTACGGGTGTGGGACACGTGTTTGGGGAACATAGGGTGGCCAGATCGTGCTATGAGAAGATGATCAAGTTTCGCATGCGAGAAAAGGCAGCAAAAGCCAAAGCTTTAGCGGCAGTCCCCTCCAATAATAATGACGCACTCGCTGGCTACACCCAGTGACAAAGCTGTAGGGAATGACAGGGCTCATCACCCCACCAAACATCAGTAAGGCCCGGACGCCATGAGATAACAAAACGGGAAAGCTGTAAATTCCTCAATAATACTTATCTCAGTCAATAAAGATGCAATTTTCTATTATAATGTTCTCCCGCCGATATTGTCCGTTCGACCTTGGAGGGCTAGGGGGATTAGCAAATAATTGCAAAAACGAAGGGTGGAAGCGCAAAAAAAGAAAACAACTGCATTCCCTCCCCGGCAACCACAAAGCACTCCTCACGAGCTCGTTAATAATAAAGCCTCTTACTTTCAAATCTACGAGCTCGTCGAAAAACTAAGCATATACATTGAAAAAACTTGCCAACCTACTCCTATGAGCAACCTAACAAGCAAGGTCAATAGATATGCTCAAGGTGACATACCTAGAGCTGTAGAAATTGACACAAAAACCTGTCAACCTATGGGCTGACAAGCTCAATTAACTAGCGAAGTCAATATAAACACTCAAGGTAGAACTCTCTGCTTACCTAAGTATTGACAGAGACTTGCCGATCTGGGCCGCTAAAGAGCCATAGGGGCTGGGAAGTCAATACTTACGGCAAACAGCCTCCCCGAGGAACTGTTTAAATTAGCAAGATTTCGCCAAAGGGCCACAGGCCCCCAAACTAGCACAGCTAACACCTACAATGGCCGACTTCTCCCAGGAGCAATGGTAGGGGTTGACAAGACTCGCCAACACGAGAAGCTCTTCAGCTCTCCAACTCACGAAGTCAACCCCCGAAAGAGCAAGGTAAAGTTCAAGAAATATCAACGAGATGACAAGCTTGTAAGTCCTTAAAATGACTAAGGCCGCTTGTGTACGCCTAGTGGGAGGATTTCCCGAGCAAAAAGCCTACTGTGACTTCCTAAAGAAGGTAGCTTATTAGGTTCTATCCTTGTACATACATACGTTTTGAGTTTCACTTTTCTAAAAGCTTTGAATAAACATTTATACAGAGCTGGTAAAGATAAAGTAAACGCAAATATAGCGCGACACTTAGCGAAAGTAGAGAATTTATTATTAAAACTGTAGAACGGGCTGAGATTACAATAAAGTCAGGTACAAAAAGTCATTAAAATCAGGGAATTATAAAAAGATATATAAAAGAGCAGCTTGAATACAAGTACGATTCCCTCAAACAGAAGAAGTCATGAGCAACTGAAGAAAGCAACAGTGGCCGATATCTCCGTTTGCTGACAAATCACTGGAGTTTCTCTCAGAACTCAAGATGCAGCATTTTACCATTGCACTATTTCCATCCCCAGTGGTGATAATAGAACTGCTAAAAGCAATAGGATTAGGAGAAAACTGCTTGACAAATTTCATCGAACCTACTCATCTGAACTTGATAATAAGAAGCTCGCATACGATGGGTAGAAAAGCTTATTTACTGTTGGCTTTCTACACCAGAACAAGCTCGAGTTCACTGTCGTGCTTGAGGTGTCACGTAGAAAAGGTCGCATATCTCAAGTTCACTACCGTGGTTGAGAAGTCGTGTAGAGAAGCTTACATATCTCAAGTTCACTATCGTGCCTGAGGAGTCGCGCGGAGAAGTTCGCTTATAGTTCAGAGAATGGCTCGCCCACTATTGGCCTTCTTAGAACAAGTTTGAGTTCGCAGCAGCGCATGGCAATCACGTGAAGGAACAAAGGGAGGAGAGATTGATATGTGTGAACGTCACACTAAATAGGGTAGCAACCTCACTATAGCCGTGTCAAAAAGAAGGTGGGGAGGTCGCAATATATGAAAAGGAGGAAGAGGTTCGTCGGACCTAACCAGGGAAAGACTCTTAAGCTTAACCATCACTTCCATCCTGAGCACCCTGGCCTTCTTCAGGCGCTTCGATAGCCCCGGCAGCTCGCAGCTCCTCAAACCCCCTAATCAGCTCCTCAACAAGTGGGCCAAGGAAGTCTAACGGCAAGTGCGGATGATGAAGCCAAATGCTATAAAGAAGATCGCGCTGGGCTTCATCGATCACGGCCACCTTCTCCTCCTCCCAACACCTCTCCCTCTGGGAAATCTCCTCATTACTTCTGGCCAAGTCCTTTTTAAATTTCTCCAATTGTCCCTGGACTTCAGCCACTTCACCATGAGCCCGCTAAGCTTCGGCCTGCTTTTCGTTTAACGCAGCAGTCGATTCTTTCAACTCCATCTCCAGAACCTTCTTACGGGCTCGTAATTTCTCGAGTTCCACTACCAGTTCCTTACGGCCTTCCACAATAGTAAGCCTCTGCACCGCCTTCGCAAGCTCATAGCGAAGATCCCTCCTTTCTGTATCATGATCCTCAAATTCGAGCATGTTTTATATGACAAACAAATGGTCTGAGGGAAGGACGAAACAAAGGTGAAAAGGCCACAGGAAATGAAACATATATATATATATATATATATATATATATATATATATATATATATATAAGCAAAGATACGCATATAAACACGCAGCTTACTAGGAGAGCATGATGAACTAATGTATGGTGAAGGTCCGGACCCTCGTCCTCCTCAAGGCGCTAGCTCAGGCCCCCGATAAGGAACTCTTTGTAAACCATCGGAGCTCGATCGAGATATCCCTTCACAACCGCACTAAGACCCCGGCTCGAGGACGAGAAAGCAGTCGGCCCCACTAAGGTGGTAGGGCCAGACATCCTCTGGATAGGCTGTTCCGTGGAGGCATCAAAATCAATCCCCTTTCCCTTTCCGCGAGCACCCCCAACAGCTGTAGGAGGAGGTGAAAGCTCGTGAGCAGGACCCCCCGGGAGCGAAGGCTGGTCATTCTGGTTGGACCTCCTTAACCTGTGGTCTTTTTGGGAGCAGTAAGAAGGAGAGTTTTAACCTCCTTCTTGGTTAAGGAAGACTTCTTTATATCGAGGCTCCCCGCCAGACCCCATGGCAGGCGCTGTTGTTGTTGTTGCTGTAAGAACCGTTTTTCCGTTCTACTGGTCACGCAGCGAAATTGAGGTTTAAAAAAATTTTATACAGATCGCAAAAGCGATCCGTGACCAGTAAAACTTTAGAACTATATTTTTGGAACAATGAAAAAAAGTTTATCAAATATATATTTATTTTACATACATAAAATCGTAATCAATGAAAGAAAAAACAATTAAGGAACATACCACTGTTGGAGGCTCCTTCGTATTTTTTTCTGCAGCTCCTAGTCTATACCACTACGTCTTCCTTGCTATATCTCTGCATCGGTAACTTGCGTGTGGGCACGTCACGTTGTCAGGATCAGTGAAGAGGTTGAATGGAAAAAAGAGTTGGAGAGATACTGTCTCTCTCCGGTCACTTTTTTTTTTTTTTTTTATCTCTTACGTAAAAAAACTTTTGAACGTAAAACTCTTTGGTTCAGTTGTCTGTTAAATTAAAAACTTTTTTTAATATATCTATTTAAGTTACCAAATTAATAAAAACTCTTTTTATTAATTTATCAGTAACTTTTGAATTTAAACTTTTTAAATTCAATTTTATTTTATTTTATTTAATAAATGAGATAATCCTATTATCTCTTTTTTCAAAATAAAAATAAAAATAAACTATTATCAGACTTTTTAATTTAAACTTTTTTAAATTCAAATTTATTTTATTTTATTTAATAAATGAGATAATCCTACAATCTTACTATTTAAAATAAAATATCAACTATCACCGTGCTCTTATAACTAATTATATAATTAAATAATCTTATTATTTAATTGTTATAATTGCCATTAGTTAATTAATTGAATAATCACATCACTCAATTAACTCCTGACACGTGTCACTTTCGCAACACTATTAATTGGACCATCCAATTAATTATACGTGACCCTTGTTACCTAAATTGATCGGGCTAGCAAGGGGACCTAATGGACCCACAGTATTTTGAGCTCCGATAATCCTCAGAATCATTAATTGAACTCTTTAATTAATATTCCTTGATTATCAACTCCGATATTATTTTACTAAAAATCCGAAGCTACATTCTCTCAACTGTGGACGCTTTTACACAGACCGATGTCACTCGGTGTCCATAGATATAGCTATTACATATGGTGTGACCCTTCACTACTCATAATTAGAGTTGGGTCATAATGTCCGTTATACCCCTCTAATTATATATATCCTTTAAGCACCGCTGATTCTCTAATGAACAATAAATCTTGTTTCCTCACGGAATCAAGAGAGCACTCATATTGTTCAAGCCCCGAATAAACTCTTAAGGGAACTACTCTCTACTTCTCACAAGAAGGAGTGGATTCCACTATTTTGTGCAAACCTTTCCAACCACAAGGCAAATCGCAATCCAAACATACGGAGAATATTGATCGGGAATAATCATCCGACCTCACCCATGGTATATCAAAGATCACGATCTAACCTGAAGGAGTCGATAAGACACTCAGGATTGAGATCACCGACATAGAGCCATCATAAGTTGATGTATATGAATCTCATCGGTAAACGGATCTTGGTGAGAGATTCATATAGATCATGGCCCAGTCCTATATGATCACATTATACAATGTGCCTCCATTCCCATATCTCCATATGAATGATTCAGGATAGAATCATCGTACAATACAGAATGGACCGCAGCTATAGATTAACTACAAATAAAGTACCCAGCTTTATTTGCTATCTATGGACTCTTTAAATTGCACATCTCTTACTGTATCCATCTGTATATGACAATCATATACACAGTATGAGATTACATCCGGCAATCTAGGATGTTATAATGCACAAGTTTATATAATATAAATGACACGATAAGAATGAATTGAACTCTTCTTTTATTTATTTATAAAAACCATTTACAAATTACATCTTTAGGGCAAAAACCCCAACAGTTACTACTCGACGCCTATCTTAATTTGGCTTTAAGGCCACCTCTCTGCTCGAAGCATGCGGCTCAACTGCCTCAGCTCCTTGATCCACAAGTTGCTACAACGCTCCCCTACGATCATGAGCAAGATTGAAGTTCACCAAAAGCTCCTCAATAACCTGCTTATACGCAGCGAGCTCTCTCAGTTCCCTCGGGATCAAGGCCGTGAAAGCACCAAGCATCTCTCTCTCCTCGTCAAAAAGAAAAGGGCTTGAGCCCATTCCGTCTGCAGACAAAAAGGGAAAATATAAGCACATCGTATGGACAAAGAAAACAAGATACATAACCAAGTCACCGGGCTTCAACACGAAGCTCCTATTTTTTAGGAGCTCAATTTTGAGGCCTTAACAAAGAAATAGTTCACTTTGCAGTCCCCGGTGTTCGAGCTAGAGTTCGCCTGCAGCTACTCCCTACACTCACCAACCCGCACCACTAGATAATGCATCCCGTCGTGAAGGGCATGTTTAGGCAAGCCCTTTGGCAAAGGATACTGTCTTAAAGTGAAATAGTACTTGATGATATTGTCACTGGGCGGGGGAAGCGCGTTTCTACTAAATAAGAGGTAGAGGGTGAGAAGCTGGTCATACGAGCTAGGGGTAAACTACATGGGGGCGAGCTTCAGGAGGTTCAACACTTCAATGAGGAACTCCAAGATGGGGAACCTCAAGCCCGTGAGCAAGTGGTGACGACTGATAGCAATAAAACCAAGAGGAGGGTAACCAGCCCTATCAGTCACAGTAGGCACCAACAACTGGTGACCACTAGGGAATTGAAATTCCTTCGATAGATCCTAAAGGGGGACAACGCGAAAACATCCTTATTTCAACGCAACCTCTTGTAAGCAGTTCGAGGGAGACTGTCCAGTATCTCCATGCTGTTTATCACCTCTACCTCTCTAGAATGGTCGAGATTATCGACCTGGTTAAGTACGATTGCCCCAGGGCACCTCTTTGGTTAAGTACGATGGCCCTCTAGTGACCAGAGGCAGAAGCCTCTGCCCCTCTATCCTCACGAGACCTCTGAGCACTCGAGCAAGACATCTACAACAGAAAAAGGATTAGAATCAGACAATAAAAAATGAAACCTAGGTGTCTACTACAATCTAAAAGCTCGAGCCAGAGGCACCAAAGGGTCGTAGTTGCCTAAACTGACCCCATATATATACATATATATATATATATATAAATGGTTCTGCGGATTCCAAGTATCCACAGAAAACCCAGACATGCAAGCTCAGGCAGAAGATTCAAAAAGAGGACAGTAATAGCAGAAGACTCACCACAAAAGAAGGCAGGAGATGATAGGCACAGCAAACGAGAAGAATAGCGAAATTGCTCACACAGATGAACGCAAAGCCTTGAAGACGTTTTTCAGCGACTGGGATTAAGAGAATATGAAGCCCACTGCAGAAATTGAAAAGCACTGCTGAAGCTGATGCGCACCTTTCTTACGAAGATGGTCAGCGAAGAAAAGAATAAGAGAAAATTTTTATGAAGTTTACGAAGAATGAAAAAAGAAGTACAGAAAGGACCTATATATAGACAAAGAGCCCAAACTGTTAGATCAAAGCAATAATAACCTGAAGAACAATCTACGGCTGAAATTCAACTTGGGAATATGGCTGGATACTCGAAAGGTCACTGATTTAACACACGCATTTAATGCATCGTGCCAACGTGGCGTTTGACGTAACACATCCCACTCACTAGAAGAGTAATCGCCTTCGAAGTTCGGAACCAGCAACCTCAAAAGATGACTCGTGGACTTCCCTAAAAAAACAAACTGACGTAGCCCGCAGGGAGAAAAACTTTTCAGCTTCCACCACGATGTTATCAAGCTAGAAGTTGGGGGGCTAATTGACACGCTCAAACGCGTGGGAATAAATCCCAAGTGCAGGATGTGTCGAAGTAATAAATTTCCGTGAGTACGGAGTCAAATCCACAAGGAAGTGGTGGAACTAATTCTATAAATTAAAGATTATACTACAGCGGTAAAATAAATCAAGTTGTTGGTTTTTGGGTTTTTCAATTAAAATATAATTAATTACTAATGCAATAAAATAAAGCGAGACGGATTAAATGGAAGATGATGCTAGGTAGTCTCACGGTTCCAATTCCGAATAAGGAAATATATTGACTATTATGAAACACGTTATTAACATGATAAGAATAATTCAACTAAGGCCACACCACATTATATTGCTCCCGCAATGGTATGGTATGTGAATTCGGTTAACCACACCTATTGGTCCTAGAGTGCAATTAATCGAAAACCATAGTTAATCTAATGCCTAGGTTAATTAAGTAATTTCTTATCGAAACTAACCCAGTATTGATTTTAGAGTCAATTAAGCTCGATTGCAATTTCAATGATTTCTCATATAATATTACAATAAATATTAAATCGGTTTTAATCACAGGGCATGCAATATACTTGCGCAATCGCAAAACACCATAATCGAACACAAAGTAATAATATAATACACTCAAAATCAATATAATCTCTTACAGTAAATATCAAATCAGTTCTCATCACGGGGCATGCAATCTACTCTCGCAATCGCAAAACACCATAAATCAAACGCAATAAGATAATGTTCAAATAAGCTCAAGGACAATATCATGAAATAATATACAAAATATATTCATAATCAATAAAATCCAAATTCGGTCATGGTTCCGAAAACCACCTAACAACAAAATTAGCAACTCATATAATCAAAATAACAAGAAGATAGGAAAAGGGATGTGATACAACCCATTCGGAGACGTGTGGAGTCGAAATCGGCTTTGGTCCGGCTGAGACTTCTCTTCCGCAAATCTTCGTCTTCTCTTGATGAACAATCGATGTAATTCGTAAAACTAATCTTGTGTTGGTGTTTGATGATGATGGTTGGTGTTTTGGACAGTGAAGAATGGTGAAAATTGGCCCTAGGCCGCAGCTAAGAGCTGCTGGAACGAACCCAGCTGAACTCTCTGTCTTGGATCCCCTCTTCTCACTTTCTTTTTTTTTATATCCCTTTTGATTCACAAATGGGGGCTATTTATAGGAGATGTCAGGTTACTGTTCATGGTTACTGTTCACGCGTATACGTACTGTTCATAGTACTGTTCACGCGTATACGCTACTATTCATTGACTGTTGACTACGGCGCCCTTTGACTGTTCAAGGCGGCATTACTATTCATGGTTACTGTTCACAATATACTATTCACGTGTACAGTACTGTTCACGTGTACGGTACTGTTCATGTGTATGGTACATCTGCAATTTAATCTACTAAAACTTCCTCGATAAGCTCCTATGCCTCATACCAAGAATACATGTCCCGAATTGCCCAGTTTTTTGCCTCGACTTATCGTGTATTCGTATTAATTCACGGGGCTCACCTAATATCTGCACATACTCACAAAATACATCAAACGTACCAAAAATACTCAAAAATACAATCAAAAGAAACGATCCAAGGGTCTTAAATATATAACAATTAATGACCGATCACTAATGTTGTGTGTCAAATTGCATCAGGCCCAAACAGGCCCATAATGCCAAAATCACCGAAGGAGGCCCAACGCACAAAAAGGGCGAAAGGATCACTACAAAGCAAATGGACCCAAACCCAACGTACCACGAAGGAAGAAACTCTTAACAAACAACAAGAAAGTCAAAGTATTGCACTTAGCCGAAACTAGCTGCTCACAGAAGAAGCAGCCCACAGCTCGCATGTCACGCAGCCTAGGGCCTCAATTCAAGGAATAATCCCGAGAATATAGAGATCACACCCGGTTAACTAGCAAACTCCCAATCAATCACAAATTCCTCACAATTAGTAATTGTATTTAAATTAAACCACGCTCATTAAGGGATAGAATTTCGCCCTTGATTTATGTTATCAGATTCCATGTAAAACAAGATGACTCTTGCCCCTTCACATTATAAAAGAAGCGGGCCATCACTGTTACAAAGGTTACAAATTTTTTCAAAAAATACATACATAAGCAAGCTCTGCAATACACCCATCGAGCTCGACTTGAATACCAAGAATAGTGGATGTATGCATTTGTTTAAGCCGAACCACTTTAAAAATCTCTTGTGTTAATCTTTTTATGAGTTTTATCCTTTAGCTCTTACATATTCACCAATTTACCACGTTGACTGAATTCGCACGTCAACAACCATTTTACAGCCAAAAACAACTCATAAAAAATTGACAGCGAACCCTTATACCATTACCGTTAATCTTTAAAAATAATCGTTAACTGTTTGAAAAGTTCAAAAAGACCAAAATGCCCATAATTAAAAAAGGACAAATTACGGCGAATCTACTTGAGGTTTGCCATTTTACAGTCGAAAACAACTTTATGAAAAATTGACAGTGAACCCACCTGTCATTACCGTTGACCGTTAAAGATAACCATTGACAAGTTTAAAATTTCAAAAAAACCAAAGTACCCCTAATTAAAAATTTAAAAAATAAAGGGTGAATTGCACTAAGGTATCTTGAGTTCTCTTAATTTTTTTAAAAAAATTAAAAACAATATAAAAAATTTAATAGATCTCCATTGTTTATCAATATTGATGGACGATAAAGATCATATTAAAAAAAAAAAATTTTTAAAAAAATTTTAAAAATAAAAAAAATAAAAAATAAATTTTAGTTGGATGGAAATGGAGATCTAATCTCTAGACTAGATCTGAACCGTCCATCAGGATTGATGGACGGTAGATATCCAATATGAAAATTGGATCATCATCAAGAACAAAAAAGAAATTGAAAAAGTAAAATTTTCATCGCTGGAGATTGGATCTGTTGAGTAATTCAATTTTTTTTGGGCAAATTGTAATGGAATACCCTGATGTTTGGTAATATTGCAATGAAATCGCACTTTTTCTTAAACTACAACTAAATACCTCGGATAATTATTAATTTGATCCCTAATGTATTTAAAAATATCATTTTTTGATCTATTTTTACTTTTTTAATCACATGGTCTCCACCTTTTTCAAAATATATTAATTTAGTCCCTATGACCAAAATTTTTACGGTCAAACCTGAAATAAAATATAAATTGACCATCTTACATTTTTTTTATTAAATTAGCAAGACGATCTTACCATCCAACTTTTTAAATTTTAACGATTTTACCTATTTAGATAGTCTAATAAAAAATTGATATGTGTTATAAATACTTAAATTTTTAAAAAAGAAATACTTAAAAATGATTAAATATAAAATATAAATTCATTAAAAATTAAAAATAATTTTAAAAATTTTAAAAATCTAAAAATAATATAATAATATAAAAATAAAATTCAAGATTGAATACTTATAAAACTCAAAATTTAGTTAAAAATATTATATGTACATATTTTTTAGTATATATATAATAAAAATAATTACAATATATATACATTTATTATTATTATATTATAAAAGTAAAAATATAATGATAAAACTGCAATATGTATAAATTTATTATATATATATATGTGTGTGTGTGTGTGTGTGTGTGTGTGTGTGTGTGTGTATTAAATTACTAAATTTTGAGTTTTACTAATATTCAATCTTAAATTTTATTTTATTTTTAATAAATGATATTACTTTTAATATTTTTTTAAATTTTTTTAATATTTTAATATTTATTTTTTATTTTTAATAAATTTTATCATATTTATTTTATTCTTTAATCATTTCTAAGTATTTTTTAAAAAAATTAAATTGTTATAACATATATATATTTCTTATTAGACTATGCAAATAGGTAAAGTTGTTAAAAAATTAAAGGATAAAATGGTTATTTTAATCTAATAATCTAATAAAAAAGAGTAAGATGATTAATTTATACTTTATATGAGGTTTGACCGTTAAAATTTTAATCATAAAAACTAAATTGATATATTTTGAAAAAGACATGGACCATATAAGTTAAAAAAGTAAAAATAAACTAAAAAGTGATATTTTTAAATACATTAGGGACCAAATTTATAATTATTCGAGATACTTGGTTGTAGTTTAAGAAAAAATGCGATTTCATTGCAATATGACCAAACGTCATGGTATTCCATTGCAATTTGCCTTTTTTTTTTTTTTTTTTATCTTGATGGAGATTCAATTTCAAGATTAGATATTTACCGTCCATCAACTTTGATGGACAGTCGAGATCCAATCTGGAAATTAGATCTCCATCTCCATTCAACGGTTATCTTTAACGGCCAATGATAATGGTAGAAGGGTTTACTGTCAATTTTTCATCAAGTTGTTTCCGCTGTAAAATGGAAAACCTCAAAGAGGTTCGCTATAATATGTCTTTTTTTAGTTTGGGGTATTTTGATCTTTTTAACTTTTAAAATGATCAGCGATTATTTTTAATAGTTAAGGGTAGTGGTAGAAGGGTTCACTGTCAATTTTCTATAAAGTTGTTTTGGACTGTAAAATGGCAAACCTCATGTAGGTTTGTTATAATTTGTCTAAAAAAATTGAAAAAGTAAAATCTCCATCGATATAGATTGGATCTATTGAGTAATTCATTTTTTTTTTTTTTTTTATCTTAATGGAGATTCAATTTCCATATTTGATCTTCACCGTCCATCAATTCTGATGGACAGGATCTCCATCTCCATCCAACCAAAATTTATTTTTTACTGTCAAGTCAACCAAAATTTCTCCATTTCCATTCATCTCCATTCAACGGTTATCTTTAACGGTCAACGGTAACAGCAAGGAGGTTTACTGTCAATTTTCCATAAAGTTATTTTCGACTGTAAAATAAACCTCAGGTAGGTTCGCTATAATATGTACTTTTTTAATTAGGGGTATTTTGATCTTTTGAAACTTTTAAAATGGTCAACGATTATCTTTAATGGTCAACGGTAACGACAGTGGGGTTTACTGTCAATTTTCTATAATGTTGTTTTGCGCTGTAAAATAGCAAATCTCAGGTAGGCTCACTGTAATTTGTCCAAAACAAAATAATAATAACTTTAAAAATTTAAAATTTAAACTAATAATTCTCACAAATAATAAAAGTTACTTTTAATAATTTATTTTATTTTTAAAAATAATAATTAAAATTTTATAATTTTTAAAAATAATAATGCCTCCTCTCGTGACATTTTGAATTTGTTATTTATTATAATTTATTTTTAAATATAAAATTTATTTTATATTTTAATATTAATTTGAAGTGTTATTTTGAATTATTAAATTTTCATAAATTAGTTATTATTGCACTGATTTTTTTATTTTTAAAAGATTTTTAATTTTGGTATTAATTAATTAATTTATTTATTTTTAATATTTAAGGACTTTTTTATAATTTTTGTGTATTTTTTAATTTTAATTTTTTTGTTGACACATGTTAGATTCTTATTGAATGTACAAGTTAAGGTTAATTTATTAAATATTAAAAAATAAAAGGTAAAATCGTATTTTTAACTTAATCATTTAAACTTAACAGCAAAATGGTTAATGTTCATATTCTATCATCTTTGACTGTAAAAAATTTGGTCAGAAGGACTAAAATGATATATTTTTTAAAAGTTAGGGACCACACGAATCAAAATGGAAACATCGGTTAAAAAGTAATAATTTAATAAAATATAGGGACCAAAATAAATTTCGCCCAATAAATATTGGATTGAGATTTTTTGTTAAAAAAAAAAAAAGAAAACAAAAAAGATAGCTCCATCGCTATCTATCTTTTTTATTTTTTTAAAAAATAAATTAGAGAGATTTATGGTGAATCGTGAACAATAAGTTTGTGCACCTGGTTTGCGAACTAGGTGCGCAAACAAGTCTCTCCCTTTGCCCGAACCAGAATAGGAAAAGGGGAGGCTCGTCTCCCCAAGCCTAGATCCATGGTGGATCTCACCCCTTTTTTTTCCCAAAAAATACAAAAAGAGAGATGGGAGTGGAGATCCAAGTAGATGGAATCTAAAGCTCCACCTCCATCTCTGTCTTTTCTTTTTTTCTTTAAAAAAAAAAATTCAAGATTGGCATTTGAGATTTAATATTTATTTTTTAAAATTTATTATTTTTAAATTTAAGGACATTTTCATCTTTTTATTATTTTCAAACGGTAAACCATACTTTTTGACAATCAAACTTAACGCCACAAAAATTCAGTGTGAATTTTAAAAACTTTAATTCTGAATATAATTCAACAAACTAGGTTAAGTATTATTTTTTCTGTTAAGAATATTATTTTTGCCATAATGGCATCTTATTTAGACAAGCATTGGATTGTAAGTCCGAAAATTCGGATATAGTACCTCCAAGGCACTCAATTACAAACAATAACACAAATCACAAAAAAAAAAAAATTACAAACAATAACAAACACGAACTAGGTATCTATGACTTCTTTAAGCTAGGAATATATATGCATGTATAATAGCTTTCTACATTTCTGCAAACAAAGAATTAGAAAAACTAAGGATCATTTTCTAATCAACGTTCATCTGTGTCCTCATCCCCCATTGTCTCATTCTCCTGCAACATGTTCATCAGCATGTTTATCTGGTCTTGCAGCATTGCATTTTCTCTCTCTACCTCTGCTCGTTTGCCCCGCTCTTGCAAGAGCTGAATTTGTAGGTGTTCTAGACATCGCGAATCCTCTTCCAGTTGTTCGTTTAGACCATCAATTTCCCGGTCCTACAAAGAATTAATCAATCGGTGTTTCATTCTATAATTTTAATCTTACTCTCTGTCCGTGAAGCATGCACATACTTTCCAAATATTTCAACTCCTCTACACCATTAATATGTTCGGATTAAGTGTGTGCACACATACGCCATAAATCATGTGAACATGTCTGAGCATGCATATGTATGGAGGACCTAAAACGTTTGGAACATATGTGCATGTGTGAAAGTACAAGCATGTATATGTTGGAGAAGAACACCTTTCTATTCATTTCTTGAACAGCAATTCTTCGCATGCTCTCAACAACGTCCACATTCACAAGCTTCCGCTTCTTCCCAATCAGCCACCCCTTTGGATAGTGTGCAGAATCAAAGTCTGGTGGAGGTAATAAGGACTCGGCTGATAGTCTCTGGCCATTCGCAGGTTCCAATGGTTCAAAGAGAGCCTTTCGACGCTCAGAAAGCTTAGTGACTGAAACCGGCTCCATTACTTTTTCCTCATTTGAAGTTTCTTCTTGTTTGGTGGGGGTTTCATTGGTAGAATTTTCTGTTACCTTGCATAAATTGCTCCCGCTAGCTGTTGGAAAGAAGTTACCACTCTAATTCCAAACACTTTTCGAGACATGACAAATCTAGACATACTAGTTAAACATTAGCCAAGTTATGAGGTCAATTTATGTTAGAACTTGAAGTTAAATTAGCATAAAATGAACCAAACTGATAGAAAAATCTTGATGTTGCTCAAAGGAGGCTAACATGAACTCCACTGTATAAACTGAATCCAATCTCAAGCAACAATTGGAAATCATTCTACTAAGGCATGGACATCTCTACCCACCTAAGCATGGCATCATTACAGCAGTAAATAGCCAATACAGTCTATTCTTAGTAAATCTCAGTTCTTATACCTTGGATATAATAATAATAATAACAAGAAAATGATATTAAAACTTGGGTGTGTTGAAGAGCATCTGTCTCACTCATATCATGTCATGCTATATGAGTACGGTTTTCACAAAAGGATCATGGCCATAGAGTAGATATGCCCTAGTCACTCCAGTAGGTGTATTTGGCACATTCATTGGACTTGTCAATACCACTAATGGATCAAAATCATTCACATTAAATTTGTAAGACTCACTCTGTACGGTTTATCTTATTTCCATGGCACATGGACATCTAAAATTATATCTGATATTCAAAGTCAACAAAGTGCAGGGGATTCAAAAGAGAACAGAAACATAAATTAAACCCATAAATCATAAGAATGGGACTGTGTAAGATTGGGACAGTTTGCTTTGATCACAATAGACAAGAATGTTCGTGATGACTGATGAGTTAGCCAACCAAACCCCCTACTAGTAAATTAGCGTACGAGTAAAGTAACAAATAACACTCTTCTTCTTCTCTCTCTTTCTCTGTGTCTCCAACAAAACAAAGATTTCACAGAAAATTGTACTCCTATTTGGAGCAAAACATTTATGGTAGATAAATTTTACACAGAATTAAACACTTTTTTTTTCTTTGACTATAGAATGGAAATTTCAACTTCATAAAGCTCATAAAAATTGCAGTTTTGAACAATTTTCTTGAGAAAACTTAAATAACCATGAAAAAGTCAGTCATAGGATTGATTTGATAACTGGGTTTTTGTGATATTTTGGAGGAAAATCAAAGAGAGATGTGGAAGAAGTGGTAGTACCTGATCTCTTTCTGGACTTCCATTCAATCCTAGTTGAAGAGACAGGAGAGAACCCACCAAGCAGATCTCCATCACCCTTCTTCACACCCATAATATCAATATTCTCTTTTTCCATTTTAAAACACAAGTTTTGCTGCTCATCAGATTAAGGACCAACTACCAAGAAAGAAAGGATTTGGCGTTTGGGTGAAGTATTTTATGTGCCAACAGTTGTCTCTTTGTTGGCAGTTGAGTCCCTTTAGTATTTGCCTCTTTATTTAGATAAATAAATAAAAATAAAATTATATTTTATTATTATTCTATTAGGTTGTCCTTGAGTCCACAACATATCGCAAGTCGACATATGGTTAAGGTGGTTTGTTTTTCGCACCGCAAATAACAGTTGGCCTCTCAAATTTCCTCATCAATATGTAAAATTAATTTTTAAATTTATTAATAACGGTTAATTATATTTTATTATTAAAAAAATTAAAATATTATTAAATAATATATAAAATTATTAATATTAATTAAATAAAATACTATAAAAAAATTAAACATATATAATATTTATTAATAATTATATATATTATTGAATGTATTTTAATATTTTTAACAGTTAAACATGGTCAACTGCTAAATTAGATAAAATTTAACTAATGATAGAAGACATTTTTACTAACAATAAATTCATAGGTTGAATACTTTATTTTTATCTTTAAATATTTTTATATTTTTCTTTTTCTTTTTTTTACTTTTTTATATAATTTATTTTACAAATATTATTTTAATACTATTTTTCAAAAAAATTTAAAAAATATAATACGTTTTTATTTTATACAAATCTTTGTTATTTTTTTCCTTTTTTTACTATCCTTATTTTGATGTATTAATGTAATTTATAATTTTTATTTATTTATTTATTTTATATTATTACAACTTGGAAATGACAATCATCCAACAGGGTATTTAAGCAGGTAGCGTGAAGAGTCTTAAAAATTATATGGTTGAAATGTAACGTCTATGTATAACCGCAACAGAAGAGCTCACAATCAGCTCCCAGATGTCCGAAAGAGGAGTCTTGACTTTGAGGCACAGTCAAGGCTATGAAAGAAACGGACCAGCTATATTATTTATAATAATATTTTTGTTTATACATACGCATAGCATTATCCATTCGGCCTTTGTTTTTAAATATTTTCTTTAACAAAAAAAACCCACACTTCGAGTTTTAATATTACGGTATTTATTTTCTTCTTTATTATAATACTAACTTATAATATAATATATAATAAGCAAAAGTAAATATTAATAAATAAAAATTAATTTATAAATATTTAATATTACTCCCAAACATTTTTAATATAATAAGATTTATAAATTAAAACTTATTATATATCAATTGAATTGAATTTAAAAAATAAAACGATATTAATATCAAATATTTATTTATAACTGTAGATATGAAGATAAAAGTAAAAAATAAATTTAGAGATCGAACTTTGATACTCCATATTTGGAGACATAACGAGAAACCGTCTCTAAAGAAAATTATCTTGGAGTCACCAATATAGAGTACGAGGAAAGAAAATCAATGTCTAACTTTTTTTTTGCCCTTGTTTTCTCTATGAGAAATGGGTGTAGAGGGAGTGTGCCGTTATGGTCGTTTTCTACCTTTATGATAGTACACTGGTTTTCTTTTTTTCTTTTTCTTTTCCATTCTTTTTCCTTTCTTTACTCTATAGTTTACCCATTGTCTTCGAGAAAGTCGTAGCCAATGTTAGGTTTCTAGTTTTGTTTCCTGATTGGTGTGTAGTTTTGTGGGTTTTGGTGACTGAGTCTGATCTTCTTTTTGTGTGTTTGAGGGATTGCTAGGACGGATGTTGAAGAGATTGCTAAGCTTATGAGTCTCTCACACTATCAGATGAAGATGACCCTGTTCTGAATGTTCCATATGAGACTCAAGCTGAGGGTATCCGAGGTTTATCCCTTTGTCTAGTAAGGAAGGTGATGGCTCGTAGAAGAATTAACAGGGATGCTTTCAAGATGGTTGTGGACTAGATCTGGAACACAATCCAAGGAGTTGACATTGAATCAATTGAAAATAACCTTTTTGTGTTATATTTTAAATCCACTAAAGATAAGAATACGGTCTGGAAAAGAGGACCTTGGCATTTTGATGGAAGTCTCATTGTGCTTGAAGAACCTTCAAGGTCAGGTGAGATTTCAAAAATGGATTTTAATAAGGTGGAATTTTGGGTTCAATTACATAATATTCGTTTAATGTGCACGGACAAGAGGTTTGCTAAACTGTTGGCTGAGATGACAAGGGAAGTTGTTGAGATTCCTATTGAAACCAAGGAATGTTAGGGTAAATTCATGAGGGTGAAAATGAGCATAGATATTACGAAGCCTTTGAGAAAGGGGTTGAGGGTCTGATTATCTAAGTTTGAAGTCACGGTTACAGTTTTGTTGAGATATGAACGATTACTAGATTTTTGTTATCACTGTGGGACAATGGGGCATTCGCTTCAGGAATGATTGGATAGAACAACAAAGATGGAAGCTATGAAGAGTCATACACCTCCGTATTTTGGAGTTGCAGTTTGGTTTGTGGTTAGGAAAGTCTGAACACAATAACGAAATCCACTCCTTTTTTACTGAAGTAGATGAGTAGTTCTCTTAAGGGTTGATTCGGGGCTTGAACAATTATGAGCGCTCTCATTCTTCCGTAAGGAAGATATGATTTAATTGTTCATTATAGAATCAACGGTGCTTAAAGGGAAAAATATAACTAAAGGGGTATAACGGACATTATGACCCAACTCTAACTATGATCTACTTATGGAGGATCATACCATATATAAAAGAGCTATATCGATGGACACTGAAATTTCAAATTTTGGGGTTTATGCCCTAAAGACTTGTAACGTAAATGAGATTGAACATTAATAGAAGCAGTTATTATTCATTCAAATAAAAATAGTTTATTTAAGTTCATACATTTATATAATGTGAGCATAACATCCAAGATTGCAAAATATAATCTCAATATGAGTATATGATAGTTATATACAAGAGGATTCATTTTGAGACTTGCATCTAAAGAGTCCGTAGGGAGCAAACAAAACTAAATACTTAGTTTGTAGTTGATCTAGTACTGCGGTTTATTCTGTAATGTATAGTGGTCTTATCCTAGACCACTCATGTAGTTGACATGAGAATGCCCCCGCCAGAGTATTCATCATTTTCTTGTTGACGTCCATTTTGCTACCTGCTCGCGGGATCCCATCCTGACTGTCTTTTCATAGCAAGACTGCCCGCTTTCTGTTCTCCATGACCACTTCCTACACATGTTGGAGTTGGGAACTTTAAAGTGAGGTTTTTGTTGGAAGTGATTACCTTTAGGTCGTTGAGTGCAGGCCTCCCTAGGACGGCGTTGTAAGACATTGGGCAATCGATGATCAAAACGTCTACCATGGTGGTTGCTTGGCAACCTGGTTCTCCTAGTATTAGGGGCAAAGTGATGAGCCCCAATGGAATGATGGAGTCCCCGGTGAAACCGTAGAGAGGCTCTTTTGAAGGTCGTAGATGGCTTGGTTTCAATCCAATTTCTTCATAGGCCGATTTGTACAAGACGTTCACCGAGCTGCTATTGTCATCCACTGTCCTGTAGATAGTTATTGTCCCGATGGTCGCTTTGATGATGATTGTATCGTCATGCAGCTAGTGCACTCATCGCATATCAGTGTCTGTGAAGGTTACACCTTTTGCCATGAATGCTTCACAAGTCGATTATATGCACTCATTATCCTCATAATAGGTTGACTTGCTTCTCTCACATGGCGTGCAAGCGAGGTACCTGTGAGGTGTGGCTCTCCATGGATAGTATGGATCACCCTTACTGCTGGTTCATTCGGGATTGGCTCTAGATGCACAGGCTTAAGCAGCTGCTGCTGCTGTTGAGGCTAGTTTCTAGGTCGCATGACATAATCTCTCAAGCAACCTCTTCTGATTAGATCATCGATTATATCATTGAGCTCAAAGCAATCAGATGTAGTATGGCCCATCTCGTTGTGATAAGTATATACTTTATTGGGGTTTCTAGCTCGCATGGGCATCCTCAAGGGAGGTGGTCTTCCGAATTCTTTCATGTTTCTCTCTGTGGTGAAGATTTTGTCCCAGGAATCGAACAGCTCCACATAGGTCTGGTAACGACTTGTGTGCCTCCTTACACCCTCATCGTTGCTGGCCTTTTTGGCCACTTGACTGGTTGAGACCTCATCTTTCTGCGAGCCCTCATTTTTGTTGCGATTGTTATTAGGGTTGTTATTCCCCCCCATTATTCTTCAATTTATTCCTGTCATGTAAGCTTCCGCCCCCATCTTTCTTATTGTTAGGGTTGTTTTTCTTAGAGACCTCAAAAGCTTCCTCCATGCGGATGTGAACGTTGGACCACTTGTAGAAATTCCTTAAAGACCTGACGGGCTTGCTATATACGCTTATGTAGAGCTTACCATCCTTCTGCAGCCCGATGATGGTCGCTGTCAGCACACTCTCATCTATTGGGCTGTCAACGCAGCTCACCTCTCTCTGAAAGCAAGCTATATAATCCTTCAGAGGCGCATCTGACTTCTAGAAGATTGTCGCCAAATGGCAGGAAGGAACGAGTTGCTTCCTTAGAGCTTGATACTGCTGCATGAACAATTCCTGGCATTGGTCCCAGCTCGCGATACTCCCGCCTGGAAGTCCCCTTAGCTATTTCTTAGGAATCTCCCTGAGTGTCGTTGGGAAGCATCGGCACTTAACTCTGCTGCTCATTGCGAGAACATTAGCGCCAAAATGTTGACATGCGAATTATGCCAACACAATAAACAGTAAATATGATGATTGAGCAATAAAAATAAGATTAAAGGTAAGAGATTTTTAAAGTGGTTCGGCTGGAAATCAAAGCCTACATCCACTGTTATGATATTACTCTTAGCTCTCACTTAGTGTTTTCTCTCAAAAATTGCAACCCATGTACCAGTGATGATCCTTCCCTTTTATAGTGTTTAAGATATTGGTCATTACTGGTTTACATTGAATGAATCACTAAAAAATAGGAATAAAATAATATCCCTAACTATCGTAAATAAATTAGGAATATAATCACTAAAAATCAGTGATTAAATACAAATTTGAATTCAGTCAACTGGTGTGATCAAATCTCTCAAATCATGGAATTTTTCCTTATCTGGAAAATACGCTTCAAGCTAAATGGTTACAAGCTGGAGCTTAAACTGTGACAGAAAGATGAGAGGTGACGGTCTTTATAGCTCGCTGGGAGGTTATAGCTCGTTTTGAACTTAAGGTGATATGAACCCGTAAGGTTATATAACCCCCAAACCCACACTCAATTTGTTTTACACCCAAGAACTCCCAAAAATCAGATTCTTCAACCTTCTAGACCCGATGAATACTCAATCCACGAACCCGAAAGTATAAACACTCAAGAACGCCACAAAGGAAGCCTTCCTTTGATAAGTTCAGTAGTTCTATCAAGAACAAGTAGGTGAAACGAAATTTCACTCAGTTTTTTGTATTAATGATCAATGGTTCCATAAAATGACTTACAAATGAGTTTAAATAGAAAATGAAATGTCTTGGAACAACCCTCCAAGCATGGGAAACGAAAACAAGTAAAGGAAGGTGTGATTTGTTGACTAGGAAGCTTTGAACTCAATAAAAACGGGCAACACAATTATCAAATGAAGATAACACAATTGTCAAAATAAGACAACAATTGTCAAAGTAAGACAGCTTCTGGATACTTTGAAATAACTGACCATATCTTCCTCGTGTGACCTCCAATGGATCTGATTCCAAATTGAAAATTGAAGATAAGATCATGAACTGTGAAAAGGCCTACTCATAAGTCTCTAGAAACCTAACCGTTCACACGTTATGAATTTCCAAAGTTATCCCTTCGAATTAGCAAGTTGCATCTTCCTTAACTTGAATTACATTCACTAAGGTTGGGCCCTCCTTTTGCAAGTCCATTCCTTCCATGGGCCTCCATGAATATGCTTGAACCCAAATCCCTTGAATTAGCCCGCTCAATGCATTTTTGAATTTCTTAGCACGTGCTCTTGTAACCGGCCCAACGGGAACTTGGATTGGATCCGCATTCCATGCCCTTGTGCTAGATAAGTCTTCATCATTCCCCTCCTCTTGAAAAGGATTTGTCCTCAAATCAGGGTCATCACCTGCATCAAAAGGACTTAAATCAGAAACATTGAATGTAGCACTTACATTATACTCACCGGGCAAGTCTAGCTTATACGCATTATCATTGATGCGTTCTAGGACTTGAAAAGGACCATCCCCTCTAGGTAGTAGCTTGGATTTCCTCTGGGTCGGAAAGCGCTCCTTGCGCATATGCACCCAAACCCATTCTCCAGGTTCGAAGACCATCTGTCGTCGGCCCTTATTGGCTTGTTTTTCATATTTTTCCGTTCGCCGTTCAATGTTGACCTTTGCTTTCTCATGAATCTGCTTTACAAGTTCAGCTTTTCTTTTCCCATCTAAATTCACATGCTCAGACATTGGTAATGGTGATAAATCCAAAGGAGTTAAAGGATTAAAACCATAAACAATCTCAAATGGTGAGAATTTAGTAGCAGAATGAACAGAACGATTATAAGCAAACTCAACATGCGGTAAGCATTCTTCCCATGTTTTAATGTTCTTTTTGATAATTGCACGCAACAAGGTAGATAAGGTCCTATTTACTACTTCTGTTTGACCATCAGTTTGAGGATGACAAGTAGTTGAAAACAACAACTTAGTTCCTAATTTAGCCCATAAGGTCTTCCAGAAATAACTTAAGAACTTAGCATCCCTATCAGAAACAATTGTTCTAGGCACGCCATGTAAGCGAACAATTTCTTTAAAGAACAAATCTGCAACATGTGAAGCATCATCAGTCTTGTGACATGGAATAAAATGTGCCATTTTAGAAAATCTATCCACGACAACAAACACGGAATCTCTTCCCCTTTTTGACCTAGGCAAACCTAATACAAAATCCATTGAAATATCAATCCAAGGTTCACTAGGAATTGGAAGTGGTGTATATAAGCCATGGGGTTGTACTCGGGATTTCGCTTGCCTACATGTGACACATCTACCACAAAGTCTCTCAACATCTCGTTTCATGTGTGGCCAATAGAAGTGTTCTTGCAGAACGGCTAAGGTTTTAGCTACCCCAAAGTGTCCCATTAGCCCTCCCCCATGTGATTCTCTCACCAGCAAATCTCGCAAGGAACAATTTGGTATACACAATTTATTGTCTCGAAACAAGAAACCCTCATGTCTAAAATACTTACCACTAGCACTCTTTTTACAAGATACATAATCTTCACCAAAATCACAATCTAAAGGATATAAATCTTTAATATGCTCAAAACCAAGAATCTTAGCATCAAGAGTAGATAGAAGAGTGTACCTTCGAGAAAGTGCATCAGCAACGATGTTCTCCTTACCTTGTTTATATCGAATAACGTACGGAAAAGTCTCAATGAATTCGACCCATCGTGCATGCCTCTTATTCAACTTGTGTTGGCCTTTAAGGTGTTTTAAGGACTCATGATCGGTGTGAATCACGAATTCTTTAGGCCACAAGTAATGTTGCCATGTCTGTAAAGCCCGAACCAATGCATACAGCTCTTTATCATAAGTCGGGTAGTTTAAGGCTGCCCCACTTAGTTTCTCACTGAAGTAAGCAATTGGTCGTCCCTCCTGCATTAATACTGCGCCTATACCAATACCTGAAGCATCACATTCAATTTCAAACGTTTTATTAAAGTTAGGTAAAGACAATAAAGGGGCGTTGGTCAGCTTTTGCTTAATCAATTGAAACGCCTTCTCTTGTTCTTCTCCCCACTTGAATCCAACGTTCTTTTTTATTACTTCGGTAAGCGGTGCGGCCAATGAGCTAAAATCTTTCACAAACCGTCGGTAGAAACTAGCAAGTCCATGAAAACTTCTTACATTACCTACAGTTGTGGGACTCGGCCACTCTTGAATTGCACATACCTTCTCCTCATCAACCTGTATACCCTGTGCACTAACAACAAATCCTAGAAACACAAGTTTATTGGTGCAAAAGGTACACTTTTTCAGATTAGCAAACAACTTTTCTTTCCTGAGTACATCTAAGACAGATTTTAAATGCACTACATGTTCATCCAAGTTTTTGCTATATATGAGAATATCATCAAAATAAACAACTACGAATTGTCCAATGAAAGCTCGCAAAACATGGTTCATTAATCTCATGAAAGTACTAGGAGCATTAGTTAACCCAAAAGGCATAACTAACCATTCATACAAACCATATTTTGTTTTAAACGCAGTTTTCCACTCATCACCTTCTTTCATTCTAATCTGATGGTATCCACTTTTCAAATCAACTTTAGAAAATACACAAGAACCATGCAATTCATCTAGCATATCATCTAAGCGAGGAATAGGATGTCGATACTTTACCGTTATATTGTTAACAGCTCGGCAATCAACACACATTCTCCATGAGCCGTCCTTCTTAGGAACCAAAATAACTGGAACAGCACAAGGACTCATACTTTCCTGAACATACCCTTTTTTCATTAATTCATCAACCTGCCTTTGAAGCTCCTTTGTCTCCTCAGGATTACTGCGATAGGCTGGTCGGTTTGGAATGGTTGCGCCGGGTACAAAATCAATTTGATGCTCAATCCCTCGAAGAGGTGGCAAACCATCTGGAATTTCCTCGGGAAAAACATCATCAAATTCCTGCAAGAGAGATAAAACAGAGCTAGGCAAAGAAGCCTCAAGTTGGTTAACATTTAAACATTCTTCCTTATACATAAGTATAAGTATGGGTTTATTGGACAACATCGCTCTTTTAACATCACTCGCTCTAGCATAAAAATTTATTTTTCTCTCTTCTTTTCTTTCAATGGCCGTTTCTCTCTCATTTTTCTCTTTCTTTTTTGTCTCGACCTCTTTTTCTTTTGCTCTCATTTTCTTTTTCTCACTCTCTTGTTGCAACCTCAATTGATCCTCATAAACTTGTTGTGGTGTCAAAGGAACTAGAGTGATTGTCCTTTGGTTATGCACGAAAGAGTACTTGTTGGTGAAGCCATCATGACTAACACGTCGGTCAAACTGCCATGGTCGTCCTAGTAACAAGTGCCCTGCTTGCATTAGAACTACATCGCATAACACTTTGTCTTCATATTTTCCGATTTGAAAAGAAATCATAACTTGTTTGTTCACCTTTACCTCACCACTATCGTTTAGCCATTGCAACTTGTAAGGTCGGGGGTGTTTAATTATTGGCAAGCCTAACCTTTCCACCATAAGAGTGCTAGCAACATTAGTACAACTACCACCATCTATTATCATACTACATACCTTGTTATTAACATGGCACCTAGTATGGAAAATATTTTCTCGTTGTACTTCTTCTTCTTTTTTGACTTGGACACTTAGCGCTCGCCTTGCCACCAACATCTCTCCTTGGACAGCGTATTCTTCATTATCAACATCCTCCAATGGTGGCATAGAGTCGGTGTTTTCTTCGTCATCTTCTGATTCGACCTCTCCATTATCTCGTATCACCATAACTCTTTTGTTTGGACATTGGCTAGCTATGTGACCCCTGCCTTGACACTTAAAACACTTAATATCACGATTCCTAGAAGTGGAAGAATTGGATTTACCTTGATTTCCATTGTTTGTTGCTTCTGGCTTTTGCTCGGCCTTAGGCTTCATCATCGGCTGCTTCTCATCTTTCTTCCAATGATTTGGTCTCCAAGCTGATGAACTAGAATTTTGGCTTGGACGTGTATTACCCCTTCTTTTGAGCTGGTTCTCTATTTTTATTGCCATGTGAACCATGTCCTCCAACTCCACATAATGTTGCAATTCCACCACATTGGTAATTTCACGATTCAAACCTGCCAAGAACCTAGACATTGTTGCTTCCCGATCCTCCTCTATATTTGCTCGAATCATAGCGACCTCTATCTCCTTATAATATTCCTCCACACTTCGGTTGCCTTGTCGAAGACTTTGCAACTTGTTGTATAGCTCCCGGTAGTAGTAGCTCGGGACGAATCGCTTCCTCATCACTGCTTTCATCTCCTCCCACGTCTCTATTGGACGCTCCCTATTTCTCCTCCTGTTCATCACCAATTGATCCCACCAAACAATAGCATATTCAGAAAATTCAATGGCAGCAAGTTTTACCTTCTTATTCTCGGAATAATTGTGGCAATCGAACACTAGCTCCACCTTCTTTTCCCATTCGAGATAAACCTTCGGATCATTTTTCCCTTGAAACGATGGAATCTTCATTTTGATACTACCCAAGTTATTATCTTCACGATTCCTAACTACCCCATTTTGACCCCGAAATCCTCTTCTCGGTACTCCTTCATGCCTACCTCCTCTAGGCCTATTTCTACCCATTTCAACTTCAGATTCGAAATCATCATCATCCCCACTTCTAAGCTCACGTTCTCTCTCAGATACATCTCCGAAAACACCACGCCTATTTTGTCTACCTAAGTTCAAAGGCTGTTCCCTTTGTATACGAGCTATAACCTCATCTTGTTGATCCATCCTATCTCTAATATCCCCAAAAACCACGTTCATTCGCTCGAATTGCTGCTGCATGGCCTTCAGAACAATGGACATGTTCTCCTCTCTAGGTGTTGAATCACTTTGGTTCGACATTATAGAAAGCTGCAATGAAAGAGTTAGAAAAAAATCCTCACAATCCTCACGTGTTTGCACTCAAGATACCACTCCACTCGTGTTTCACTCTAATAGGCTTTTCTCGATGCTGTGCTCACACTCTCTTGCCTTTTTCCACTCTTTATTTTCACCCTCAAGTCCTATAAGAACTAATTGAACTTAACAAAGAAGAAATAACCAATGTATGAATATTCTAACCAACAAAAAACCCACGAAATAACAACACAACCAGAATATATATATATATATATTTTGGATAATGATTTTTTTATTTTTTTATTTTTTTTGGATAATGAACACAACTCACAACACAACCTAGAATAGTCAACAAAGAAAAGAACTTAGGATACAAGCACGAATTTGTGTAGAACTCAAAGAAATCTTAGGATACAAGCACGAATTGGTGTAGAACTCAAAGAAGTCTTAGGATACAAGCACAAATTTGTGTAGAAGTCAAAGAAATCTTAGGATATAAGAAGAATTTGTGTAGAAGTCTTGTTCTAATTTTTTTTTTTTTTTTTTTGGAATTTTAATATAATCAATACACAAAATCTTCAAGAAGAACAAGCAAGAAAAAAGAGCAAACAATAAAATGCAGAAGCTATGAATTAAAAGGACGAAAAATTCAAAGATAAATCAAACCTAATTTTGGAACTTTGGCTCTGATACCAAATGATATGAACCCGTAAGGTTATATAACCCCCAAACCCACACTCAATTTGTTTTACACCCAAGAACTCCCAAAAATCAGATTCTTCAACCTTTTAGACCCGATGAATACTCAATCCACGAACCCGAAAGTATAAACACTCAAGAACGCCACAAAGGAAGCCTTCCTTTGATAAGTTCAGTAGTTCTATCAAGAACAAGTAGGTGAAACGAAATTTCACTCAGTTTTTTGTATTAATGATCAATGGTTCCATAAAATGACTTACAAATGAGTTTAAATAGAAAATGAAATGTCTTGGAACAACCCTCCAAGCATGGGAAACGAAAACAAGTAAAGGAAGGTGTGATTTGTTGACTAGGAAGCTTTGAACTCAATAAAAACGGGCAACACAATTATCAAATGAAGATAACACAATTGTCAAAGTAAGACAACAATTGTCAAAGTAAGACAGCTTCTGGATACTTTGAAATAACTGACCATATCTTCCTCGTGTGACCTCCAATGGATCTGATTCCAAATTGAAAATTGAAGATAAGATCATGAACTGTGAAAAGGCCTACTCACAAGTCTCTAGAAACCTAACCGTTCACACGTTATGAATTTCCAAAGTTATCCCTTCGAATTAGCAAGTTGCATCTTCCTTAACTTGAATTACATTCACTAAGGTTGGGCCCTCCTTTTGCAAGTCCATTCCTTCCATGGGCCTCCATGAATATGCTTGAACCCAAATCCCTTGAATTAGCCCGCTCAATGCATTTTTGAATTTCTTAGCACGTGCTCTTGTAACCGGCCCAACGGGAACTTGGATTGGATCCGCATTCCATGCCCTTGTGCTAGATAAGTCTTCATCATAAGGAGTTTAATCTCTTCTTCACCTCTCATAATTAGAACTTGTTTGCTGCCTCGATTTCATCAGCTTTCCCAGCTCGTTGGGCTTTGTTGACTTTTCCAGGCCCGTTGGACTTTGTTGACTTTTTCAGGCCCATTAGGCTTATGAAATTATACGCATAACAATATGATTTCGTTATAATATGACCAAATATCAAGGTACATGGAGATGCTCTGATTGTGAGTTTCCATGACTAAGGAGGATTTAGAAAATGAACAAGGATTTGTATATATTACAATAACATTAGTGGAAATTTCTAAAAATAATCCCAAACAATTATTAAAACTTATTTCTAAGCACATATTTATAAATATTATTCGTGACCATAATGTAAAATAAAACTTCAACCCTAGCCACCAAATTACATAAAGATCCTCTATAAACTTAACAAATTATTTTATTATTTCTTCGATTTCCAACTGAATCTTTCTCCTTTGTTCAACAAAATATTCAAAGCCCTCTTTCTTCTTTCTTCAACAAAATCATTGAAGCTCACTGTTACTTCTTCCATCTCTTTGTCATGCAAAATCGAAGTTATGATTGAAGTTAGGTTTTGAAGGAGTATTTGAAAGATTGAATATGGGTTTTACTTTGGAACTCAAGAACGATTTTCCAAGTTAAATTTTGAGTTTCAAATTGCGGTTATTTACTTTTTAACGCATCATATGTTATAGTATTTGTTGGTTTGATCTATAGTTTTAGTGTCTGTGTTGAGATTTCAAAATCTAGAAATTTTTAAGTTTCCAGAAGGTGTCACGTTTCTTTACTGTGAGAAAACGTGAAACCAGTTTGTAAGAAAACGTGAAACCATATTTAATTAAATGTGAAACCATTTTCAAAAAAACTAAAACCATAAAAGAATTGACAAGAAATCATTTTCAAGAAAACGTGAAAGCATAAAAGAATTAACATTAAATCATTTTTCAAGAAAACGTGAAACCATTGAAGATAAATCCTGAAATCATTTTTAAATAAAACTTAAAACCATAAAAGGAAAATCATGAAATCATTTTAGAAAAAGGTGAAACCATAAAGAAAAATCGTGAAATCTTATTCTTGAAAAAATAAATTATTTTGGAAAACTAAAAAATTATCTATTTTTTCATGAAATGGCTACAAACAGGCTCATAATCAACTACATTGGCTAGTATGATGTGTTAGATTATGTTGGTGGTGAACTATTTATGGAGTTGGTGTCGAAAGAGTTGTCACATCTGAAGTTGGTAGAGTTAATATATGGATTGACTGAGGTTGACTGAAACTAGGTTGATTTAATCATCAGTGGGGTGGCATCGACTCAAAGTAGTGCACGAGAGTACCGCATATAGTGTGACCATGATATTATATTTCTTTAGGTTGATGGAAAACGTATTCCAGTGATATATATTGATATAGTGGAAAAAGTGTATAGAAATGTTAGAGATCATATTAAGGTACCTGAACCAAGATAACGAATTCCTACTGAAATGCATGTTGGACCATCTCCTCCTTCATTTGCAACTGTTTTTGCATATGCTAGCGGTATTGACCAAGTTTCAAATTCAATCCTAGTTTATCACCATTTTTTAACAACAATTCCAGAGGTGCCTTTATGGAATAGGAACTATGGAATTCCACCGTAATTTACAAATGATTACCAGGAGACATATGGTGTTAATCATTCTGATTTTTCCGATGATGATGGAATTCCTTTGTCGCCAGATTTGTGTAATTGTCTAGAGCATATTTAAGATTAGGATGGCCAAGGCATATGGAGCACACAGAGAATCAATCGGTTTAGGGTGGTTTTGGTGCCGATGGAGAAGATGCAGCTACACATTGGCAGTACGCAGCAGCACATCCTCATTATTACCCATTAGTTGTTGTTGTTCCTTCTATGTGGATTGTTCCAAGTGCATATGCATATTCTATTGAACCGATTAGTTGTGGAGCTTCAACTTCAGTATAGGGGTTATTCTACATTTGTAAACCCGATTCCTATGATTTATTTTAAAATCTAAAATTCGGATATTAGTATTAAAGGAGTTATAAGAATTATTAATTTACCACTAATTAGAAGTCAATTTTTTTGTGGATTAACAAGTGTGGAATATTTTTAGAATTTAATTTCATGGGAATGATGTGAGTTAGTATATGGAAAATTTTCCCTAAAGAAGCACAATCCATGTGAAATAAAAATAAATCAATCATGAAATGTCAAGTCAACAATTAGTGGATGGAATAATTAATGAGATGAAATGTGATTAGTGGATTAATTTGTAAATTAAAATATTGTTGACCAAATTTATGTGATTAAATTTTATATTGGTAGCCACTTTATGATTTTGATAGGTCAAAGGGCAAGTTGCAATTAAAGAATTGATATAGGCATGCCAAGTGGTGAGGTTTCATCCATAAATCAAGAGAAAAGAAAAACAAAATTATATAGTAAAGGAAGAGAGGTGGCCGGCCAAAACAAGAGTAAAAAAAAAAAAAGAAGAGAAGAGTTCGGCCGAGAGAGAAGAAAGAAGAAAAAAAAAAGAGAAAGGAAAGAAGAAAGAGAAGAGTTCGGTCAAGCCAAGAAAAAGAAAAAGAAGAGCAAGAAGAGTCAAGGAGGACTTCGAGTAAGTGAGTGTTGATGAAGTTGAGTTGTTTTGGAATTGTATTGATATTATAATTTACTTGTTTAAATTAATTGAGTTCTTGTGGTGTTTTTATTTGAAATTAGTTGGATTTAAGTTGATTAAAGTGAAAATCAAGTGGGTAAAGCAAAGGAATCATCCATTGAGATTTGTACCCAAACTAGTAAGGTAAGGTTTTGGGGGTTTTATAATTTTAAGTTTGGATTTTTAAATTGAGATATTATTTGAGTAATTGGAGTGTTTTTGAGTTAATTGATGGCATGAATTGAAATTATTAAGTAAGGAATCAAAATTGCTCTCAAACTAGTGAACTTGCATTATGGGGTTTTGTGATGTTGTGTTTGGTGGTTGATAAGAGTTGTAATAATTTAAGGAATTTGCTATATATTATATACTAGAAACCAAGAAATAAAAAGAGGATTAAAGGAAAAGGAAATCAAGGACTTTAATGTTGACATTTTATAATTTAAATACCTTATGTGTGTTAATTGAATTTTTGGGTAAGTTGTAGTATTTATATTAATGATTGATTTAAAATATATTGTTTTAGGGAGAAATCACCATAGTGTGGGAGGAGAAAAGAGTGGGAGAAAAAGAGAGCTTGGAAGGAAATGTGAGTGCGAAAAAAATAAATTATTAGTTTTATTACAAATATAATTGTTTTACATTTAATTCCTTATTGATTTAAATTTTATGCATAGTGTATTTAAATTATTAAAAGTAGATTATATTTAGATTTTATGATTTATGTTCTATGAACATTTTAATATTAAACTAGTTAAACAATAAGAAATATTTTTCAGGTCAGTAGGATACCCATCTATTATCATAATTATTAGATTTATCAGCAGTAAAACTCGGTCGGTACACCCCATTTGTGTAGGGCAAATTAAGGGGGGACAAGTCACTAACTTCAGGGGGGTTGTGTCTGTCAAGTTAGTCAGTCGCTCACACACTTATGGAGTGTTATCTCGCTATGTGTAGGCGATGTATTATTCCGTCGCACAGTTAGTGAGATATCTTTTATCAGAGTCACACAGAGCAGCACCAGATTAGTCGCCTGGTGATACAATTCATATGGTGCGGCGCCAGTTGAGTCGCTCTATGGATTAGCAGATATGGGTTTCCAATTAGCATTATCAGAAAAGTATATTATCTCAGCTTTTTAGTTTTCAGAAAAGTAGCCAAGTCAAAATTTATAATAGAATTTTAATTATTTCAGTGTTAAATTAAAAGTAATTATTTTAGGCTTGACCATCAGATTTTATAGTTTATAAATTCTCAGCTTGTATTTAAAATGTATATTACTTCAGTTTATCAGGTTTTCAGCAATAGCAGAAAGTTTGAAAAGTTTTAGTTAAATTCAAAGTTAATCTTATTATATTAAAGGTTTCTCAGTAAATTGGAAACACACTCACTGAACTCCTTTAGCTCACTCTTCTTTTTGTATTTTATGTTTTAAAACCCCATCCAGATGCAGGTACGAGTGGTGCTCACGCAGCTAGGTCTCCTACAGCGGATTAGGTGGGCCCAGGATGACGATTGCATTTATTTTGGTTTTTATATTTTTTTGGATAATGAAAATTTTTTTGGATAATGCATTGATTTTTATATTATCAGTTGTTCATTACTTTTGGTCATGTAAATGTAATATACAGGTTTTTTGTGTAAACATGTTTTTGGTATTTAAGTAATCACATGATTTTTGGTGTAAACATGTGCATATGAGTACATGTTTCATCCAAAAATCAATTTCATGATTTTAAGTAAATATTTTAGTGAATTCATATTTTTGATAATTTTCTATTTTGATATTTAAACTGTTTGAGTTGTGATTGATTTGTTGAGATGGATCGGAGGTCCACGGTTGTTGAGATTTGAACTATTATAGAAGTGTTTAATTTTTATGTAGGTCTCCCGAATTTGGTAAATTTTAGAAAAACAGGGAAGACTCTACCAATAATAAAAAAAAAATCACAACCTTTCTCTTAGAATGTTATTAGAATTAAAAAAGTTAAAAAGGGTTCGCTTCATGGAATCTTCTAGTTTCGCCAGTTAGATTCTGGGAGATTTCCACTGGAGTGCCCGGCGAGGCCTCTAGAGTCTACAGTAGAGGATTCTGGGGCGGTTCCCGTCAACATTGGCCAAATATTTCTTACCAATGACAAATTGAAAATAGAGATGAGTAAATATGGTCTAAAACCATAAGTTCAATCCTACGATAAGATGGTTGCCAAAGTCCCGATTTGAGGTAGGGTGTAGGGACAGTAACTGTAAGTTTGGGCTCCAGGTCATTCGTAGAAAGAGTTGCTCGTTTAGCATGTGAAGAAATTCAGTGCGGCCCTTACATGTACCTTGGATACTTGTGAGTCACATTGGCGATGCGTTAGTGTTGTTTTGATTAGGGAGATTGAAGGGAGTTTTAGAAAAAAATTTGATGATCGTATAACATGCGAAATTGGGTTTCAAAATTTTTTCTTATATTGAAAACCTTTTTCAACCAGGAACAAGTTCTTGTATATACGCAGAAAAAGACTTTAGAAACTACATACATTTTTCTTGATTTTCTTTTTTCTGATTCCTCGATCTACCACCAGATCTTCCGAGCTATGACCCGCGGTCTAATAACGTATATGTGGGTACGTCACGGCAAGAGATGGAGGTCACGTGAAAAGAACGTCGGCCGAATCCTACAAAAGAGGGGAGAGTCAGAAATGTTTTTTTTTTTCTTTTCTTCTCTCTTTGGTGGCTGAATTCTTTTTCTTTTTCACTTGTGTTAGGTTAGGTTTTTTTTCTAACTATATAACACTTATATAGTAATTCTTTAGGGTTTTAATTTGACCAAGTCAAAATTGGATTCTAAATCCTATTTATTTTTAGTCTCCCTAAAGACTTGAACCTGTGACCTTTTGGACTATTAAAATAATCTAATTATTTTAATTCTTTTGTCCTAGTCATTATTTAATCACATGACCTCATATTTAATAAATAGAATTAATAATTCATAATTAATAATTTCTATTATTTTATTAAATAATTAATTAATTAAATAATCACATTATTTAATTATTCTATTTTATTTAAATCGCATTACTTTCGTAATACTATTAATTGGACCATCCAATTAATCTACCTTGACCCTCGTTACCAATAACCATAAGGGCTAGCAAGGGGACCTAATGGACCCACAGTTTTGAGCTCCAATAATACTTAGTAATATTAATTAAAACTTTTTAATTAAAATTTCACGATTATTAACCTCGGAGTTATTTCACTAAAAACCCGAGACTGCACTTTCAAAACTGTAGATGTGTTTATACAATCTGAAGTCTCAGTATCCATTGATATAGCTAATTGCATATAGTGTAATCCTCCACAAATAGTTCATGACTAGAGCTGGGTCATAAAGTCCGTTATACCCCTCTAGAAATATCTTTTCCTTTAAGTACCATTGATTCTCTAATGAACAATTAAATCCTGTCTTCCTCACGGAAGAAGGAGAGCGTTCATAATCGTTCAAGCTCCGAATTAACCCTTGAGGGACCTATCATCTACTTCAATCAAGAAGGAGTGGATTTCACTATTGTGTTCAAATCTTACTAGCCACAAGCCAAACCGTAACTCCAAGATACGGAGGTATTGGTCGAGATTCTCATCAACCTCATTCATGGTAAATCAAAAGCCACGATCCAACCTGAAGGAGTCAATAAGACACTTAGGATTAAGATCACCTATAAATAGCCATCGTTTATCGATTATATATGAACTCATCTACTAACGGAACTTGGTGAGAGATTCATATAAATCGTGGCTCAGTCCTATATGATCTCATCATATAAGGTGTCTCCATTCTCATGTCAAGTACATGAGCGGTCTAGGATAAGACCACCGTACTTTACAAAATGGATCGCAGCAGTAGATCAATCACAAACAAAGTACCCAGCTTTGTTCGCTCTATACGGACTCTTTAGATTGCACGTCTCAAAATGAATCCTTTATGTATATGACCATCATATACTCATTATGAGATTACATCTTGCAATCTAGGATGTTCTTGCACAATACGAATGTATTATTGAATATAAAACATTTTATGAACTTGAATGATAATCTGAATAATTCTTATTATTGTCTTTAACCATTTACAATTACAAGCTTTAGGGCATAAATCCCAACAAAGATGTGAAACCAAACTTAATACTAAAGGTCGTGTCATCCTTCTGTTGACATAATTTCAGATATACAGGAACAACATGACGTATAGTTAATGTACACTAAAAGTAGATATGTATACCTTTCCAATAGTATATTACTCACAAAATTTAAAGTTCATTTGATAAGTCAAAACCAGTTTTGAAAATGCAGCATTTGCAAGAACCGTTGCTAGAAGCGGTGCTAACCACCAAAAGAGACTAGAACCGAGAGCAACCGAAGCCAACGGTAGTTGTCTGCTGGAAGCGATGGCTATCATTGGCAGTGGTAGGCTACCTCTAGCAGCAGTGAGGCCATCACTGGAAGTGCCACTTCTTTTCGCCTGATTATTATTTGTTTTGTTTTTTGACTTCTTGTTTTGGTTTTATGTTTTCAAACTACTTTCAACATGAGAAAATATGTTTTTACAGAAGTCTTCCAAAACTAGGATGTTTAGTTTTTGGGCGAATTGCAATGGAGTACCCTAATGTTTAGCCATATTACAATGAAATCGTGAGTTTAGTTTTAATTACACATTAGTACCCTCCTTTAGTTGACTTGGCCCAAAAAAAAAAAAAGTTTGACCAAAATTTTTACCTAAAATGACAAAAATACCCCGGTTAAAAATAAAAAAAAATATTAATTATTAAATTAAAAAAATTAAATAATTAAAAAATAATTAAATGAATTTATCCATTTTAAAAATTTTAAATTTTTTAATTTTTAATTTTATAATTTTAATAATTAATATTATTTATTTTAAATAGGGGTATTTTTGTCATTTTGGAATAAAATTATGGTCAAACTTTTATTTTTGACCAAATCAACTAAAGGAAAGTACTAATATGTAATTAAGGGGGGTGTATTCAATATTAACTTTTAATGACTTTTAATTACTTATGTATATTTTAAAAGTTTAGGTGTATTCAATATGGATTTTTAAAGACTCTATAAAAGTCAATAGGTATTCAATATGGAGTTTTATATACTTTTTAAAAGTCTACAAAAGTTTTGAGGTATTCAATATAGACTTTTTTAAAGTCTATAAAAGTCATGGGGTATTGAATATAGACTTTTATGAAGTATAAAAAGGTTAGAGGGTATTCAAAAAGTTCATAACTTTTATGGACTTATTGAAAACCTAGACTTTTGTTCTAAATTATAAATACCCTAATCTCATAATTTCTCCACCACTCACCCCACAAACTTTTGAAAACTTTCAATTTGAGAAGTAATAACGTACGGTTCAAGTTCTGGGTAATTTTTATATTACTTTTTTTTTAATTAGTTGTTCTTGATTTGTTAATTTTGATTTTATAGCTTTTTCATACTGCTATCTTTTTTTGTTGACATAATACATAATCATGACATATACCAAATACTTTCAGTTCTGCGTTTATTTATTGTTTGTGTTCTAGTATATAGGGCTTTCTTTTGTTTGTGTTCTGTATTTAAAATAGTAATAGCTTTTGTTTATTGTTTGTACTCTGTGTTTGTGCGGCATTATTTATTCTTTGTGTACATAACTTTATTGAACACATTGTAAAATCTGTGCCATTGAGAAGAAGTTACGTGTGTTTTGTTAAATAGAAATATATATGTTCACTGTGGAGTACTGATGAGAGGCACAGGGACTTTACGCAGGAAAAAAAAAGAAGTGAAAGACAGAAGTTAATTTTTGGGTTGTTGTGATCATCATTACGCTTGTAGATTTTTCTCTTCTCTCTAAATTTTAGGATCAGGGTTTTGTGTGTTTGTTTGTTAGTCTATAACTCTTTTAGGTTTCATCATTGGACAACAGATTTTCATTTATGATATATGCTCTCTCTCTCTCTTTTCCTGATCTATTCCCTCTTCTAATTGGCTTTACTTTTATATATATATATATATATATATATATATATATATATATAATATGATATATTCTATTTTAGCAGGTTATCAATATCTTGAGTGTTGATGCATCATCAAAAAAATACTCTGTACAAGTGCACAACTATTCAAGAGATTTCTTTAGTGAGAACTGCCCACACAACTAATCATCAATTGTAGAAATTGCTATGATAAATAGTTGTGCTGACATAAATTAATTCTAATTAAAAATCTCACCTACAATATTGAATTTCAAAGATATAACATTAAAAATCACAAATAGTAGATTCTAGTTTAAAATATAAAATTTTCACAAATTTATTATTAAAAATACAAATAAGACATAAACTTTTGGTCCATGAGAAGAAAACAGACATATAAGCTTTATGTTTTCTCAATATATAAAAAAAGAGTTTTTGAAGTAGGTATCTGGTTAATTTTGTCCTGTTTCTTCTTCTTTTCTCGCACCTTTTGTTGTTTGTGATTTGTGGGTGGAATGTAAGAACTATATGAACTCAGTCTTTTTTTTTGTTTCTTTTCTGCTTTATATCACTCATCAACTTAGTACTACTACTCATGTATATTATTAGTAAACTGATGCATATTATAACCTTTGCAAGCCTGAAGAAATTAAATTAATGGAGATCATTAATTACCATGAATTTTGTTTGGTTAGATCTTTGAGCATATACAATTATAAGTTCTTTTGTTTGTCAAAAGATTTTTACTTTGTCTGCTTTTTGAAAAAACTTTAATTTGAGTGATAGATTTGATCCCTTGGATAGACATTATCGTACAGACACTTTTGCGGACTATGAAGATTTAAGAATTGCAATTGGAAATGGAACTGCAGTTGGGAGGCACTCAATTGCTTTAGGGGATGACACTGATGCAAAAATATTTGTTGCAGAAGAAATACAAGGTGGCGGGTTAGAAGATTTAGCATTTGACACGGCTGCTGGGGCATTCATACATAATGATCAACAAGTAAATGAACCTTTATCTCCTGGGCACCTTAGTTCACCATTACCCACTCAACCCATAGGTTCAGAGATTCCCCCAATAACTAGAAAACAAAGTAGAACTGAATTTGAAGGACCTACAAGGTATAGCTCAGTTGAGACCAACAATACTCAATCAGATGCTATAAACAAAATTAATCAAACTGTTGACATGCTCACTCAAACTGTTAATTCAATAGCCTCTAGAGATTAAAGTTGTTGAAAAGTTCTCAAAAAGATTCCAAACTTGGATAATCATACTCGTTTCAAGGCGCTTTGGTTGCTTACTACTAGAGCAAAGACGATGGAGTTCTTGAAAATGACACCTGAAGAACGTTCTGATTGGATATTATTTGAATTGATGGAATGAGTGCTATTTTATAGATGACCAATTTTAGTTTTGAAACTTTTTGATTTTATTATTTTAGAGATAATTACTTTGAAGACGACACTTTCTTATTATGATATTGTGAAATTTTTGTTCATTCTCAATTAGTAACTGATTATGTTTATTCCTTATTTGGTTTTTTTTTCTTGAACTTGTTATAGCCTATTACATAACTGCTTTTATTATTTTTATTTTATTTTATTTTCTTAGGCATTTCTATATTTATAATGTCTCATTTCGATATGCACGTAGACGATGAAGTAGAGGAAGATGAGATTGAAGAAGAATTAGATGAAAGCATTAGATATTCACTGCTGGCAGTAATTCAAACAATTCTTGATGAGCTAAACGAGTTTATACAAATCATGCATCATGAATGTGTACAACGTCCCTTGACTAGGCGACCAATAGCTACACGTGGGTATGATTATATACATAATATATTAAGAGAGGATCCAGCACACTTTCGACAAGTTTATAGAATGTATCCTGATGTGTTTGTCAAGTTATGCAGTTTCATTAAGGAAAAGACACTCTTGCAGGACACAAGGTTTATTTGTGTTGAAGAAATGCTGGCAACATTTTTACTGATTGTTGGTCAAAATGCTTGTTATTGTTTATCTCGTAAAACATTTGGTCGATCGCATTATACTACTAGCTGGAGTTTCAATAAGATTTTGATGGCATTAAATGCAATCGCAGTAGATATGATGGTCAAACCAAGATCCAAGTTGCCAAACAAATATCGGCAAAACACAAGATTTTACCGTTACTTTAAAGTAAGTAGAAAATTATTATTATTATTATTATTATTATCATCATCATCACATTATCATCATCATTTTTTTTTTAGGATTGTATTGAAGCTATTGATGGCACCCATATTCCAGCATTGGTGACCGGACGTGATATAAGCAGTTATCGTAATCGTCATGGGACAATTTCACAAAATGTTTTAGCAGCTTGTAACTTTGATTTAGAATTCATATATGTGCTAAGTGGATGGGAGGGATCTCCACATGATTCAAAAGTTTTAAGTGATGCTTTGTAGGAGGAATGGGCTTAAAGTGCCACAAGGTGTGTGTGTGTGTGTGTGTGTATATATATATATATTATCATATTTTTTTAATACAATTATTTATTTATTTTATTTTATTATCATCTAAAAGTTTTAAGATCTACTTATTATTGTATGTTCAGGTAAATATTTTTTGGTGGACTGTGGGTTTCCAAATCGACGTCAATTCTTAGCACCTTTTCGAGGTGTCCGTTACCATTTGCAAGATTTTAATGGTCAAGGTCATCACCCTGAAAATGCAAACGAGTTGTTTAATCTTTGTCATGCTTCCCTGAGGAATGTAATTGAGAGAATATTTGGCATATTTAAATCGCGATTCACAATTTTCAAAACCGCTCCTCCATTTCCGTATAAAACGCAAGCAGAGCTAGTGTTAGCTTGTGCAGGATTACACAACTTTCTTCGCAAAGAGTGCCAATTCCCAGTGGAACCAGATAATGAAGCTTCATCGTCATCACTAGGTTATCAAGATGACGATTTTGAACTATTTTTCGAGACTCAAGAACAACAGAGAGAGAATGCTAATGAATGGAGGGCTACTATAGCTAGGAATATGTGGGACAACGTGGGGGATATTGATAATAATATGGATTAGACTTTTTTTATTTGTTTTATTTTGGATTAAAAATATTAAATTAATGAATAATTAAATTATTTAAAAAACTTATTATTTTAGTTATCAAGTCAACAACGGATATGCATTATTTATTTAAATCATATATTTTTATATTATGTACTTGGTTTCAAAACACTATCCAATAAATTTTGACATAATATGCACTTGTTTTAAAATGAAAGTCTATAAAAGTCTATAAAAGTCATTTATAGAATTTCATTCAACTCTATAAAAGTCAATAAAAATCTATTAATGTCAATGAAAGTCTTTTAAAATGAAAGTCCATAAAAGTCTATAAAAGTTTGTTAGAATTCTGTAAACTCTATAAAAGTCAATAAAAGTCGGTAAAGTCTATAAAAGTTTATCACTTAAAAAAAGTTTCTATAAAAGTTTATCACTTAAAAAAAGTCTGTAAAAGTCATTAAAAGTTAATATTGAATACACCCCCCTAAGACTGAGCTCGCGATTTCATTGCAATATGGCTAAACGTCAGGATATTCCATTGCAATTAGCCCTTAGTTTTTTGGAAAGTTTTTTATTAGGTCATGTTTTAACAGTGAACTTTATTTTAAATTGGATTCCTAATAGTTATTAGTTTTCCGTTTTAAAATGACTATCCTTTTAGGCAAACCCTATTAGGGTCTAAGTCCTAAAAATAAGAGCTCTCTTTTATTTCTCAAATAAGCTCATAATTCTCAAGACGCTTGAAACTCTATTTTATTTGTGCATAGCTAAAATTTCCCATACATGCATTGAAGGTATAGGTTTGTTTTCTAGTAACTTGTGTTTGATCTTTGCATCTTTGTGTGACTCTTGTTTTCTTCACTTTGTGTTCTTAATTCTATATTCTATGAAGAAAGATTTTATTGTGAGAATTTCGTTTTGTTTGATTAGAGTTTATTTTTTATAACTTAATTAGACTAGATTATTTTTCATGTGTACTTCTTGTTCCAGTACATATAATATATCTTTGACCTAGATATATTATTTATTTGATTGCATATGTTCATACATTGTATCATATTTAGATCATTCTCCCTATACGTTTAGAACTTGGATTGAGTTAAGGTGTCCTCAATTCTTGTGTAAGTCTTGCAATTCATAGGTAACGAATTGGGCAAGCAACCAAAGTCTTGCGATTCGGGTGTGACTGGTCGACAAGCAACCGAAATCTCAGTTGTGTGCAAGCACATAGGCAAATGTTACTAGTAAACGACATGCTGATAAATAAATTTAAGTTACAGAGGAGTGACGATTAGTGAATCATTCCATGAGTGTAAACAGACTATTAACTGGTGAACTCTATGAGCACATCCACTTGTAGTAAAGTGGTTAGCGCACCTTCCTCCCACCTCAATGGTGAGGGGTTCGATTCCCACCATATGCATGTGTAGATAATTTTCTCCCCTCATTATGAAAGTAATATTCTCCCGTTATGAGAGTAAATATCTGGACCGTACGTTTAATGATTAATCTCGGCAGGCCCCGACAGTTGTTGATATTGTAATTATACCCTTTAAAAAAAAATAGTGAACTTTATAAATTAAGTGGCCAAGGAGGCAAGGTGTTGGCCTCAGTAATTTTTTACCTGATGTGGTTAACAACTTCTACCTAGCAATATATAGGTAGGCGGTTCTCCTTCCATTTTCTTTATTTTTAATTACTTAAATAATTAACTTTTTTTTTATAAATAAGATTACCAAACTACCATCCCACTGTAACTACTAACGGTTTTGACTTCAACAACATAGTAAATTTGCGTTGAATTTTTCAAACTTAACCATATTTTACCAAAAAGAATAAACTAATGGTACTTTATGAACAAAATGCCGTGGAATGATTTGTTGTATGTAATATTCAAAGTTGATTTTTTTGACATGTAAAAAAATAAAGATAGAGAGAGAAAGCTACTAAGAGCAATGAAAAGATAGAAAATTAGAAGATAGAAAGAGAAATTTACTAAGAGATTTAGAAGAAAGAGAGACATAGGTGAAGAATGAAGCAAAATTTTAATTTTCAGTAATTTTCCACGTTAAATTTTACATGTTAAATTTTATACTCCAGTTATAAATTGAATTTTACTCAACAGTAATAAATGAAATTTTACATACCAATTATAAATGAAATTTTACACACTAGTTAATAGATTAAAATTATATACACTACATATAAATTTTCTAGTAATTGAAACGAACGAATTCGTCAGTTTTTTTATCTAACTTCTAACTTTTTTTCTCTCTTCCAATTATTTCAATAACTTTCTGTCTCTAACTTCTAAGTTTATCTCTCTTCCAACTCTCCTTAATTTTGTTTTTCTAACTTTAACAGTGTCTTAACCAATAAACTATTTTTCTCACTCCACAAATACTAAATAATGACATACCATGTTAAAACTAAAATAATTAGATGCGAAAATGGAGAAAAATGCATAGAGAAAATTTGGAAAAGAGAGAAGAAAGAGAAATCTAGTGGGGAAGAAAAAGTAAAAACATAAGAGGGATGTTTTGGTCACACCATGAATAAAGTTGACAAGGAAAAAAAAAGTTAAAGAGGGTTAATAAATTTAAAATTCCCCATAATTTGAAGTCTAAAACTAGGAATTTTCTTATAATTTTATGACATGTATGCCAATAATGTATAGATAATTTTTCTTACTTTGTAGTGAGTGCTAATCAGATAAAAATTCATATGAAGAAAGAATTCATGTTGATAAATTTCAGTGCATAGTAGTTTTGATGTCCCATACAGACATACAATCTTCAGCAAACCAATAACAAAAAGGAAATACAAGGATGAAGTATGAGGTAAAACTCAGGTAAGAGAGAAATCTTCATGTGGTTGGACGAAAACACATAAAGCCTTTCTTTTGTTTGATTTAAAAAAAAAATAAAAAAAAAGGAAGAAGCTTTGATCGGTCTTTCTTAATAGAAATGTAATAAAAAAAAGTTAAAGCCTAGTCAAAACTGATGCTCCAGACTGATAAACAGAAAATCACAAGCAGCTCTATTACCTTGTTATCTTGACAAATAAGTTGGCTTGCTATTCTCCTTTATGATGCTGCTGCTGCTGTCTGCCATGGACAAATACAAGGCCTGAAGATGCAACTATTCCAACCAGGTACCCTACGACGGCTCCATAACTCACACATATTGGCCATTCCTGTGATTGGGAAATCAGAAGGAAAAAAAAAAAAAAAAAAAACCAGACAAGTTGATCGAAACATCATATACACAGACATAATACTTATTCCCTCAATGGAACAGCCAATCTAAAAGAAAACTCAACCAGATAAACATAATTAACATCAGCATAAAACAGACATTAGGTCTGAAGATCACCAAACATTATTTATGGTTTATAACCTTACTAGTTGCTATATTAAAATTAGCACTACATTCTACTTCGTTGACTGAGGAAAAAAAACAAACTTTCACTCAATTTTATCATGCTATTGAAATTTTGCATATTCCATAGTCAACTGTTAAAAGAGAGTACTAGAAATATATTTTAAAACCTTTCAAGAATTTATCACCATCTTGATTTCCAAAGAAAGTGTAATTTTATTGCTATATGTCAAACTCACGAAATAAGAATTGGTTTGACGCCCAACCGGTCTTCAAACTCAATTACCAAAAGGTAAGTCAGGACTAAAGATTGGGTAGTCAAAGATACTTTTCCTGTAATTTTGGCAAAAGGACAGTGTAATTGCACATACACCAAATATCGAGGTATTTTATTACAGTTTTCCCTAACCTTATTACTAACAGGTTCATCAAATCACCATTTTATTCAAGTTCGGAAGGTAACACACCCAACTAGATCCAAATCAATCTAAACTGAGCCGCCGCAACAAATTGTTTAAATTCATATATTTATTTTATAAAATTAACAAACCAGAGGTGAGTTCCTAGAAATTTTGTTTATTTGAAAAGACTCTTTAAATAATTTATTTAGAATTTTTTTTATGTTTATATTATATGATAAAAAAATTTCATATAAGTTTGTTTATGAAAGAAAATATTTTTATTTTATTTTCAATGTGCTTAAAGAAAGAAAATTGGATATTTTTTATATGCAACTTTTTATACAGAAAATAAATAAATAAAATAGATGAGATTTACTTCTCTATAATTAAACTATATCTAAATTAGGTTAGCACCGACTCAGCTATCAATAAGTTGCATTTTCCAAGCATTTGAACTTCCACAATTTTATCACAAAAAATAATCTTTCGCGTCATTGTGAACCAACATGGACTCTATAATTACTAAATATATCACACGTCTAAGTTTTGAAATTAAACTTTTAAATTTGCTTGCGAATCATATGCTATATTATTTGTATTAACCCAGTTCTTAAGGCAAGATATAGCTTACAACTATTTGGTGACATTCATCTCTGTTTGTCAATATCACCATGCAACCTGCACTAAAATTGACTTTGCTGCTATAGTGAACACTAAAGGAGTTAGTAGATCATGTACCATGAAAGGAAGCATAAGAAAACTGCTATGACGTGGTTACCACTGTTACAAAGCATAATCTTTCTCTTCCTTAATTGCTTATAAATATAATTTGTTTCCACATATGGTGTTAATTGAGTCTATACTAGATGTTGCACCCTTTTTTCTATTACCCATGTCATTCGTTATAATTCAAAACTCTTCATCACTTTTGTTTGTCAATAATAAAAGTTGAGCAATACCCAAAAAAAAAGTTAATTTAATCAGTCACGTACTACACAAAATTGCATTATGTTTGTTTTCAAATTAGTACTTAATTATCAATCAATTTACTCATCCTTTGAAGGATTATACTGGGGATTAAGAACTGCAGTAGCTAAAATTTCATTGGAGCGTTGTTCCAATATATATATTCAGTTACATCACATATATCAAACGAATGAAATTTATGCTATTGGTTTTGCAAACATTAAAGACTGCTCACAGTTTTTTATTTTATATTTTTTGGCCGCAAAAACTTTTGACTGTAAATGAAATTGTGAAAAAAACTCAGCAACTCTAAATGAAGCACAAAATGCACTCATCTCAATTTTCAAGGCATTCATCGATCATAAAGCAATGTTAAACAGATAGCATGAATATCCATTTCTATAAGACGTTGCATGAAAAAGAGGATCCCTTATGTGGAGACTTTAGCTAATAGAATGTAATAATTATTTTTCGTTTCATCTAATTTTTCATCTATAAAAAAGAAATGTAACACAAATATAACTAAATTTGTTAACACGTGTCCACAAAATAAAATGTATTAGAAATGATTACTCTAAAATTTTCAATAGAAATTATTTCTCTAAATTTATAAAAATAATGAATCAATAGTATTTTAAACTTCTTAACTAATTTGAAACAGCTATGAGAGAATAATTGTCGTTGTTCTCATTAAAATCTCGTCTAAATTACAGCACTACTAGGTTATTTTATACATAAAAAACTAACGTTTCTAATTTAAATATAGTACAACATCACAATCTATTGAGTACCTAATTCAAAATTCAACAACAAACCTAACTTTTCTAACAATCAATAACCCAATTCAACCCTAACTTCAATTTAGCCTCAAATTACAAACACCTATAAACCCTAATTTCCCCAATTAACACAATAACACACCCAATCTTTAATTAATCCCGAAATCAATACAAATCCACAACCCTAACTTCACTAATAACCAAATAAACAACACCCAACACAAATTAAAACAATGTAGATAGAATTTGAGCTTAGTTACCTTATTAGGGAATCCCTTGCTCTCTAGTTCTTAGGTTATTAACCCAAGCCCTAGCCCAAGTTGATCTCACAAGCGAAATTGCAAGAAGAACCGATTTGTTCTTAGTGATGATCCAAGATAAATGAGAGAAAATGCTCTCAAATTGTATTTTGATTGATGATAATATTGAATAGTTACAACCCTAGACTAGTTATTCTATTTATACAAAATCAGAAAATATGGAGAAATAACTAAAATGTCCCTAACTAAACAATTTAAAAGTGTGCAGGAAATTCAAGTTTTTTGGCCGACCAGTAGGCATCGTGATTAAGCTCGCGACCTGGGTTGGTCGCGAGGCTCACTGCCTCATTTCTCTCCCCCGCGCTACTCAACCCTTTCTCTCCAGTGAGCATCGCGACCTAGGTCACAACCTGGGTTGGTCGCGAGCTTGGTCGCGGTGGTCTCTCCCTTACCACGGTCGCGAGGCAGTGGGTCGCGACCGTAGTCGCGGTACTCACTGCCTGATTTTCTGATGAGAACTCACCTAGAAGAAGTACTAGAACTAGAAGGAGGAAAGAAGAAGTGAAGAGGATGGAAGAAGAAAAAATGAGAAAATTAGGCAGTGAGTACCGCGATCACGGTCGCGACCAACTGCCTCGCGACCGTGGTCGCGGTGCTCACTGGAGCACAAGGCTAGAACCCACCGCGACCAAGCTCGCAACCAGCCCAGGTCGCGATACTCACTGGAGAAAATGGTGATTTAGCGTGAGGAAGAGAAAAATGAGGCAGTGAGCCTCGCGACCAAGGTCGCGATGCTCACTGGTCGCCCAAAAAAAACTTGAATTTCCTGCACACTTTTAAATTAAATAGTTAGGGGCATTTTAGTCATTTCTCCATATTTTCTGATTTTGTATAAATAGAACAACTAGTCTAGGGTTGTAAAGTATTCACTATCATCATCAATCAAAATTACAAATTGAGAGCATTTCTCTCATTCTCTTGGATCATCACCAAGAACAAATCGGTTTTTCTTGCAATTTCGCTTGTGAGATCAACTTGGGCTAGGGTTTAGGCTAATAACCTAAGCACTAGAGAGCAAGGGATTCCCTAAAAAGGTAACTAAGCTCATAATCTATCTATATTATTTTAATTTGTGTTGGGTTTTGTTTATTTGGTTATTAGTGAAGTTAGGGTTGTGGATTTGTATTGATTTCGGGATTAATTGAAGATTGGGTGTGTTATTGTGTTGATTGGGGAAATTAGGGTTCATAAGTGTTTGTAATTTGGGGCTAAATTGAAGTTAGGGTTGAATTGGGTTATTGATTGTTAGAGAAGTTAGGTTTGTTGTTGGACTTAAAAACCAGATCCTCAATAATTTGGTGCTTTCATTGAGAGATTTCGTAGGAGGTGTTTGATTAAAAAAAAAAAAAAAATTTTAAAACCGTTACTCCATCCAACCGAGTCCGATTTGAAACCTTAGAAGCCGGTCAACGTGAATTGAGGGCGGCTATGGCTAGGGTATTGAGGGCGTTGGAAGGGTTGTCGGGCCGGAGAGGAAGATCACCGGTAGAAGGGGATGTTGTTCCGGGAGTAGTCACGGAGGCGGAGGTAGATCAAAACACTGGGAGAACTCATGGGGTTAGAACACCACCGGTGAATCCTTTACAAGATGTCAATGAGGGGTTCATGAGGCTAGAAAGGGCTTCGACTCACATGAGACATGGGGGTAGAGTAGAAAAGGGAGACCGGGTTGCCGAGAGATGGGTTGAACCACGTCATGAGAGGAGAAGGAGAGAGACCGGTAGGGCAATCAATGATTACGGGTCTAGTAGTAAGGAGGAAGACCGAAGAGGTTACAGAGTTGCACAACGATTTGATAGACCGAGACATCAACATTATGATGAATCGGACTATGAAATGGATCGGCGGGGTAATCGAGGCTTGAGGAAGCCGAAGGTAGACTTTCCGCGTTTTAACGGAGGAGATCCGTATGATTGGCTAGACAAGGCTAATCGCTATTTCAGAATTTGTGAGGTAACTAGGGCTGACAAGGTAGACATTGCAAGTATGTACTTGGAGGGTGAGGCCAGCAGTTGGTGGAGATGGATTAGTGCTCAATACGACCGAGACCATAGGCGGATGGGATGGACGGCATTTGAGCAAGAAATAGTGTCTCAATTTGGACCATCACGGGTCACAAATCAGCATGGTCTACTTGCCAAGCTTCGTTAAGAAGGTAAACTCCAGACCTACATTAAGGAGTTCCGGCAAATACAAACCATGACTAGGGGATGGCCGGAGGAGCTATTGTTAGGGACATTCACGGAGGGCCTCAAACCATGGTTGGCAAGGGAAATTAAATTGAAGCAACCAATTAGCTTGCGGGAGGCAATGAGGATTGCGGAGATCCTTGATGGAAGCTATGGTGAGAAGAAACCATTCAAAGATTATTCGGGAAGCAAAACTACAAAACCATTGCAACCCGAAAACTCTTGGAAGGGCAAAGCCATAGATGAAGGCAATTCGAGGGGCAAGGCCAAAGAAGTGAGGAAGTTGTCAAGAGAAGAGGTACAAGACTACATAAAGAAGGGCTTGTGCTTCAAATGTGGGGAAAAATGGGCAAGGGGTCACCAATGTCCAAAGGGTAAGGTACTCATGATTCTTAAATCCGATGAGTCCGATTCGGATACCGCCGAGGAAGAAGAGTTCTCTAGTGATGAAGGGGAACTACGGGTAGCGGAATCCGGGGTTGATACGAGAATGACCGAGTTATCCCTTAATGCCATTTCGGGGACACCTAGGCCATCCACAATGCGACTTATGGCTTGGATAGGGAGCTCCGAGGTATCCTTGCTAGTAGACTCCGGTTCATCACATAACTTCATTAATGTGAATACCGTGAAGAAACTAGGCATGAAAGGGGTTGCCATAGAACCATTTGATGTGAAGGTAGCCAATGGAGAGCGGTTGAGATGTGATGAAGTGCACAAAAATGTCAAGATGAATGTGCAAGGGGTACGAATAACGGCCGAGCTACATGTTTTGGCATTGGCGGGACTGGATGTGGTTCTTGGGAGTGCTTGGTTAAAGAGCATAGGTGAGGTAGTCACCAATTATGAGACCATGACCATGAAGTTCAAGTTAGGCGGCAAGAAGAGGTCTTGGACCGCAATCTCATCTAGGGAGATCAAACCTTGCAAAGCACATGTGATGGAGCGTTTGTGCAAGGGAGGTGCCCAATGCTTTGCTATCATCAACACTAGTGATAGACAAGCAAAGGGAACCAAGGAGGAATCGGTGGAAGGGTTGGAAGATGAAATGTTAGGTCTGCCCGGGGAAGTAAGGGAGTTATTGGCCCGACATTTGAGGGTTTTGGAGGTTCCAACCACACTACCACCAATTAGGGACTTTGATCATCGCATCACGTTGAAGGATGAATCAAAGCCCGTTAATGTACCACCATACCGTTATGCCTACTTTCAAAAGACAGAAATTGAGAAGCAAGTGGGAGAGATGATAAACAATCGGTTAATTCGACAAAGTACTAGCCCATTCTCTTCTCCGGTTTTATTGGTGCGGAAGAAGGATGGCACATGGAGATTTTGCACCGACTATAGAGCATTGAATGAAGCGACCGTGAAGGACAGGTTTCCTATCCCTACGGTTGATGAGATGTTGGATGAACTACACGGTGCAAGTGTATTCACCAAGCTTGATCTTCGGGCGGGTTACCATCAAATCCGCATGAAAGAGCAAGATGTGCATAAAACAGCCTTCCGAACTCATTCGGGGTTATATGAATATTTGGTGATGCCATTTGGGTTATGCAATGCACCATCAACTTTTCAAGCCACCATGAATGAGATTTTTCGACCACACTTTAGGAAATTTGTGTTGGTGTTCTTTGATGACATCCTAGTCTATTCTCGGACTATGGAGGAGCACTTATCTCACCTAGAGGTAGTGTTGGAGATACTTGGGCAACATCAATTTTACATCAAGATGTCAAAGTGTGAATTTGTCAAGGAAGAGTTGGAGTACTTGGGGCACTTCATTTCTATGAATGGAGTAAGGGTAGATCCTCGGAAGATAGAAGCTATGGTGGATTGGCCGCTTTGAGAGGTTTCTTGGGGTTGACAGGGTACTACCAGAGGTTTGTCAAGCACTATGTGTTGATTGCAAAGCCATTGACCGGTATGTTGAAGAAGGATAACTTCGAGTGGACCGAGGAGGCCCGACTTGCTTTTGAAGACCTTAAACGGGCTATGACACAAACCCCCGTTTTAGCCTTGCCAAATTTTGACAAGACTTTTGAGGTTTACACGGATGCTAGTGGCGAGGGCATAGGGGCTGTTTTGGTCCAAGAAAAGAGACCATTAACATTCATCTCCAAGGCCTTGGGGCCAATGAAGAAGGCTTGGAGTACCTATGCACGGGAGATGTTAGCCGTGATACATGCGGTTAAGATATGGAGACCGTACTTGTTGGGCAGGAAATTCACCATTGTGACTGACCAACAAGCCTCGAGGCATCTCCTACAGCAGAAAATAGTCACTCCAGAGCAACAGAAATTTATGGTAAAGTTGCTTGGGTTCGAATATGACATCATCTACCAACCCGGAAAAGAAAACAAGGTGGCCGATGTACTTTCCAGAAAAGAGGGTAGTCCGATGATGTGGACCGTGTATGGAGAGGAAGATTCAGGGCTATTAGCCTTGAGTGGTGCGGAGTGGAAGATTTGGGACAAAATCCGGGAGGCCGTAAAGCTAGATATCAAGACCCAAGAAATTTGTCAAAAGTTAGAGAGCCATGAAGAGGGGGTAAGAGAGGTATACAATGAAGAATGAGCTCATATACTACAAAACATGTGTATATGTGCCTAATGTGCTCGGATTAAGGGAAGAGATTCTTGCTCACTTCCACGAGAGCAAGGAAGGTGGTCATTCCGGATGGCTCAGAACTTATGTGAAGGTAAAACACTTCTTCTATTGGGAGGGGCTCAAAGTTGAGGTGAAGAAGAAGGTGGCCGAGTGTGACACATGCCAAAAGGTCAAATATGACTCACGGAGGCCAATGGGGCTGCTGCAACCACTACCAATTCCGGGACAGATTTGGGAGGATTTGACCATGGACTTTGTGGAGGGGCTGCCAAGTAGCCAAGGGTTTGAGGCTATACTAGTGGTGGTAGACCGATTGAGTAAGGGTGCCCATTTCATACCATTAAATAATTCCTTTACTGCTAGTAGTGTGACTAAGGCATTTGTGGAGAATGTGGTGAAATTGCATGGCTTTCCCCGTAGCATTGTGACGGATAGGGGAAAATTGTTTATGAGCTCTTTTTGGCATGAATTGTTTAAATTGCAGGGCAGCAAGCTTAAGGCTAGCTCATTCTACCACCCCCAGACTGACGGCCAGACAGAAGTGGTGAACCGCACCTTGGAACAATACTTGAGGTGTTATTGCCATAGTGAGCAAGGAAGATGGAAGGAGTACATTCCATGGGCTGAGTATTGGTATAATATCACTCACCATGCAGCCATCAACATGAGTCCATTTGAGGTAATATACGGCCGCACACCACCGGGTTTGAGCACATATGAGGTGGGTACCGCAGCCAATGATGAGGTTGAGAAAGAGTTTATGACTAGAGACGAGATTATAGCTAAGGTGAAGAAAGAGCTTGAGAAAGCTCAAGGCCGAATGAAGAAATACTACGATCAAAGTCGAAGAGAAGTTTCCTTTGGAGCGGGGGATTTTGTCTACCTTAAGCTACAACCGTATAGGCAGAAGTCACTGAAGAAGAAGTTCAATGTGAAACTATCTCAGAGGTATTATGGGCCTTTCAAGGTGCTTGAGCGCATAGGAGAGGTCGCCTACCGGTTGGACTTACCACCCACATCACGTTTACATCCGGTATTCCATGTATCGGTGTTAAAACAAAGAGTTGGAAGTCCAAATTTGATTGCGGAGGATTTACCATCTTTTGATGAAAAGGGAAGGATAGTGCTTATACCGAAAGAGGCACTTCAATATAGGAGTTGGCAACGGAATAGGCCGAAAGAGAGAGTTTGGCAAGTTTTGGTGCATTGGAGGGGTCTTCCTAAAGATGAAGCTACTTGAGAAGATTATGAAGAGATGATTTCACGATTCCCAGAATTTTCCCCTGAGGGCAAAGGCAGTCTTAAAGAGAGGGGGAATGATGAGAACTCACCTAAAAGAAGTACTAGAACTAGAAGGAGGAAAGGAGAAGTGAAGAGGATAGAAGAAGAAAAAGTGAGAAAATCAGGCAGTGAGTACCACGACCACGGTCGCGACCAACTGCCTCGCGACCGTGGTCGCGGTGCTCACTGGAGCACAAGGCTAGAACCCACCGCGACCAAGCTCGCGACCAGCCCAGGTCGCGATACTCACTGGAGAAAATGGTGATTTAGCGCGAGGAAGAGAAAAATGAGGCAGTGAGCCTCGCGACCAAGGTCGCGACCAACCCAGATCGCGATGCTCACTGGTCGCCCAAAAAAAACTTGAATTTCCTGCACACTTTTCAATTAAATAGTTAGGGGCATTTTAGTCATTTCTCCATATTTTCTGATTTTGTATAAATAGAACAACTAGTCTAGGGTTGTAAAGTATTCACTATCATCATCAATCAAAATTACAAATTGAGAGCATTTCTCTCATTCTCTTGAATCATCACCAAGAACAAATCGGTTCTTCTTGCAATTTCGCTTGTGAAATTAACTTGGGCTAGGGTTTGGGCTAATAAGAACTAGAGATCAAGGGATTCCCTAAAAAGGTAACTAAGCTCACAATCTATCTATATTATTTTAATTTGTGTTGGGTTTTGTTTATTTGGTTATTAGTGAAGTTAGGGTGGTGGATTTGTATTGATTTCTGGATTAATTGAAGATTGGGTGTGTTATTGTGTTGATTGGGGAAATTAGGGTTCATAGGTATTTGTAATTTGGGGCTAAATTGAAGTTAGGGTTAAATTGGGTTATTAATTGTTAGAGAGGTTAGGTTTGTTGTTGGACTTAAAAACCAGGTCCTCAACATTTTCTCACTTCTTCTTCTTTTATCCTCTTCACTTCTCCTTTCCTCCGCCTAGTTCTAATACTTCTTCTAAGTTGGTTCTCATCGTTCCCCCTCTCTTCAAGATTGCCCTTGCCCTCAAGGGAAAATTCTGGAAATCTTGATACCATCTCTTCATAATCTTCCCATGTAGCCTCATCCTTAGGAAGACCCCTCCAATGCACTAAATACTGCCAAACTCTCTCTTTCGGCCTATTCCGTTGCCAACTCCTATATTGAAGTGCCTCTTTCGGTATAAGTACTATCCTTCCCCCTTCATCAAAAGATGGCAAATCATCCGCAATTAAATTTGGACTTCCAACCCTTTGTTTTAACACCGATACATGAAATACCGGATGTACTCGTGATGTTGATGGTAAGTCCAACCAGTAGGCAACTTCTCCTATGCGCTCAAGCACCTTGAAAGGCCCGTAATACTTCTGAGATAGTGATGAGAACTCACCTAGAAGAAGTATTAGAACTAGGAGGAGGAAAGGAGAAGTGAAGAGGATAGAAGAAGAAGAAGTGAGAAAATCAGGCAGTGAGTATCGCGACCACGGTTGCGACCCATTGCCTCGCGACCACGGTCGCGGTGCTCAGTGGAGCACAAGGGGTGAGTCCACCGCGACCAAGCTCGCGACCAACTCAGGTCGCGACCTAGGTCGCAGTGCTCACTGGAGAGAAAGGGTTGAGTAGCGCGAGGAAGAGAAAAATGAGGCAGTGAGCCTCGCGACCAACCCAGTTCAGAATGTAGACTTTTTTTCACATTGAACCTTTTTTTCAGTGACTTCTGCCTATATAGTTGAAGTTTGAGGTAGACAAAATCCCCTGGTTCAAAGGAAACTTCTCTTCGACTCTGATCGTAGTATTTCTTCATTCGGCCTTGAGCTTTCTCAAGCTCTTTCTTCACTTTAGCTACAATCTCGTCCCTAGTCATCAACTCCTTCTCAACCTCATCATTAGTTGCGGTACCCACCTCATATGTGCTCAAACCCGGTGGTGTGCGACCGTATATTACCTCAAATGGACTCATGTTGATGGCCGCATGATGAGTGGTATTGTAACAATACTCGGCCCATGGAATGTACTCTTTCCATCTTCCTTGTTCACTATGGCAATAACACCTCAAGTATTGCTCCAAGGTACGGTTTACCACTTTCGTTTGGCCGTCCGTTTGAGGGTGGTAGGATGAGCTGGCCTTAAGCTTGCTGCCCTGCAATTTAAACAATTCCTGCCAAAAAGAGCTCATAAAGAATTTTCCCCTATCCGTCACAATGCTACGGGGAAAGCCATGCAATTTCACCACATTCTCCACAAATGTCTTAGCCACACTACTAGCAGTAAAGGAATGCTTTAATGGTATGAAATGGGCACCCTTACTCAATCGGTCTACCACCACTAGTATAGCCTCAAACCCTTGGCTACTTGGCAGCCCCTCCACAAAGTCCATGGTCAGATCCTCCCAAATCTGTCCCGGAATTGGTAGTGGTTGCAGCAGCCCCATTGGCCTCCGTGAGTCATATTTGACCTTTTGGCATGTGTCACACTCGGCCACCTTCTTCTTCACTTCAACTTTGAGCCCCTCCCAATAGAAGAAGTGCTTTAACTTCACATAAGTTCTGAGCCATCCGGAATGACCACCTTTCATGCTCTCGTGGAAGTGAGCAAGAATCTCCTCCCTTAATCCGGGCATATTAGACATATACACATGTTTTGTAGTATATGAGCCCATTCTTCATTGTATACCTGTCTACCCCATCTCCATGGCTCTCTAACCTTTGAAAAATTTCCTGGGCCAAGGTATCTAGCTTTACGGCCTCCCGGATTTTGTCCCAAATCTTCCACTCCGCACCACTCAAGGCTAATAGCCCTGAATCTTTCTCTTCATATACGGTCCACATCATCGGACTACCCTCTTTTCTGGAAAGTGCATCAGTTACCTTGTTTTCTTTTCCGGTGTGGTAGATGATGTCATATTCGAACCCAAGCAACTTTACCATAAATTTCTGTTACTCTGGAGTGACTATTTTCTGCTGTAGGAGATGTCTCAAGGCTTGTTCGTCAGTCACAATGGTGAATTTCCTACCCAACAAGTACGTCTCCATATCTTAACCGCATGTATCACGGCTAACATCTCCCGTGCATAAGTACTCCAAGCCTTCTTCATTAGCCTCAAGGCATTGGAGATGAATGCTAATGGTCTCTTTTATTGGACTAAAACAGCGTCTATGCCCTCGCCACTAGCATCCGTGTAAACCTCAAAAGTCTTGTCAAAATTTGGCAAGGCTAAAACGGGGGTTTGTGTCATAGCCCGTTTAAGGTCTTCAAAAGCAAGTTGGGCCTCCTCGGTCCACTCGAAGTTATCTTTCTTCAACATACCAGTCAATGGTTTTGTAATCAACCCATAATGCTTGACAAACCTCCGGTAGTACCCTGTCAACCCCAAGAAACCTCTCAAAGCGGACACATCCTTCGGTAGTGGCCAATTCACCATAGCTTCTATCTTCCGAGGATCAACCCTTACTCCATTCATAGAAATGAAGTGCCCTAAATACTCCAATCCTCTTTGACAAACTCACACTTAGACATCTTGATGTAAAATTGATGTTGCCCGAGTATCTCCAACACTACCTCTAGGTGAGATAAGTATTCCTCCATAGTCTGAGAATAGACTAGGATGTCATCAAAGAACACCAACACAAACTTCCTCAAGTGTGGCCAAAAAATCTCATTCATGGTGGCCTGGAAAGTTGATGGTGCATTGCATAACCCGAATGGCATTACCAAAAACTTATATAAACCCGAATGAGTTCGGAAGGCTGTTTTATGCACATCTTGCTCTTTCATGCGGATTTGACGGTAACCCGCCCGAAGATCAAGCTTGGTGAATACACTTGCACCGTGTAGTTCATCCAACATCTCGTCAACCGTAGGGATAGGAAACCTGTCCTTCACGGTCGCTTCATTGAATGCTCTATAGTGGGTGCAAAATCTCCACGTGCCATCCTTCTTCCGCACCAATAAAACCGGAGAAGAGAATGGGTTAGTACTCTGTCGAATTAACCCATTGCTTAACATCTCTCCCACTTACTTCTCAATTTCTGTCTTTTGAAAGTAGGCATAGCGGTATGGTGATACATTGACGGGCTTTGATTCATCCTTCAAGGTGATGCGATGATCAAAATCCCAAATAGGTGGTAGTGCGGTTGGAACCTCCAAAACCCTCAAATGTCAAGCCAATAACTCTCTTACTTTCTCGGGCAGCCCTAACATTTCATCTTCTAACCCTTCAACCGATTCCTCTTTAGTTCCCTTTGTTTGACTATCGCTAGTGTTGATGATAGTTGTGCATTGGGCACCTCCCTTGCACAAGCGCTCCATTACATGTGCTTCGCAAGGTTTGATTTCCTTGGGTAATAATGCGGTCCAAGACCTCATCTTGCCGCCTAACTTGAACCTCATGGTCATGGTTTCAAAATTGGTGATCACCTCACCTATGCTCTTTAACCAAGCACTCCCAAGAACCACATCAAGTCCTTTCAATGCCAAAACATGTAGCTCGGCCGTTATCCGTACACCTTGCACATTCATCTTGACATTTTGGTGCACTTCTTCACATTTCAACCGCTCCCCATTAGCTCCTTCATATCAAAGGGTTCTATGGCAACCCCTTTCATGTCTAGTTTCTTCACGGTGTTCACATTAATGAAATTATGCGACGACCCGGAGTCCACTAATAAGGTTACCCGGAGCTCCCAATCCATGCCATGAGTCACTTGGTGGATGGCCTAGGTGTCCCCGAAATGGCATTAAGGGATAACTCGGCCATACCCGTATCAATACCGGATTCCGCTGCCCGTAGTTCCCCTTCATCACTAGAGAACTCCCCTTCTTCGGCGGTGTCTGACTCGGACTCATCGGATTTAAGAATCGTGAGGATCTTACCCTTTAGGCATTGGTGACCCCTTCTTCTCTTGACAACTTCCTCACTTCTTTAGCCTTGCCCCTCGAGTTGCCTTCCTCTATGGCTTTGCCCTTCCAAGAGTTTTCAAGTTGCAATGATTTTGTAGTTTTGCTTCCCGAATAATCTTTGAATGGTTTCTTCTCACCATAGCTTCCATCAAGGATCTCCACAATCCTTATTGCCTCCCGCAAGCTAGTTGGTTGCTTTAATTTAACTTCCCTTACCAACCACGACTTGAGGCCCTCCGTGAATGTCCCTAACAATACTCCTCCGACCATCCCCTAGTGATGGCTTGTAATTGCCGGAACTCCTTAATGTAGGTCTGGAGTTTACCTTCTTGACGAAGCTTGGCAAGTAGACCATGGTGATTCGTGACCGGTGATGGTCCAAATTGAGACACTATTTTCTGCTCAAATGTCGTCCATCCCATCCGCCTATGGTCTCGGTCATATTAAGCACTAATCCATCTCCACCAACTGCTGGCCTCACCCTCCAAGCACATACTTGCAATGTCTACCTTGTCAGCCCTAGTCACCTCACAAATTCTGAAGTAGCGGTTAGCCTTGTCTAGCCAATCATACGGATCTCCTCCGTTGAAATGCGGAAAGTCTACCTTCGGCTTCCTCAAGCCTCGATTACCCCGTCGATCCATTTCATAGTCCGATTCATCACAATGTTGATGTCTCGGTCTATTAAATTGTTGTTCACCTCGGTAACCTCTTCGGTCTTCCCTTAGGTCTTCCTCCTCACTACTAGACCCATAATCATTGAATTCCCTACCGGTCTCTCTCCTTCTCCTCTCATGATGTGGTTCAACCCATCTCTCAGCAACCCGGTCTCCCCTTTCTACTCTCCCCCCATGTCTCATATGAGTCGGAGCCCTTTCTTGCCTCATGAACCCCTCATTGACATCTTGTAAAGGATTCACCGGTGGTGTTCTAACCCCATGAGTTCTCCCGGTGTTTTGATCTACCTCCGCCTCCGTGACTACCCCCGGAACAACATCCCCCTCTACCAGTGATCTTCCTCTCCGGCCCGACAACCCTTCCAACGCCCTCAATACCATAGTCATATCCGCCCTCAACTCACATTGACCGGCTTCTAAGGCTTCAAATCGGATTCGGTTGGATGGAGCGGTTTGGGATTGTTCAATCTCTTCGTTCGACATCTTGAAACTAATTTTGTTCAATTGGAAAATTTTTAAAATTTTTAAATTTTTTTTTTTTTTTAATCAAACACTTGCTATGCTACTCTCAATGAAAGCACCAAATTGTTGAGGACCTAATTTAAAATCCAACAACAAACCTAACTTTTCTAACAATCAATAACCCAATTCAACCCTAACTTCAATTTAACCCCAAATTTCAAACACCTATAAACCCTAATTTCCCCAATTAACACAATAACACACCCAATCTTCAATTAATCCCGAAATCAACACAAATCCACAATCATAACTTCACTAATAACCAAATAAACAACACCCAACACAAATTAAAACAATGTAGATAGATTTTGAGCTTAGTTACCTTATTAGGGAATCCCTTGCTCTCTAGTTCTTAGGTTATTAACCCAAGCCCTAGCCCAAGTTGATCTCACAAGCAAAATTGCAAAAAGAACCGATTTGTTCTTGGTGATGATCCAAGAGAAATGAGAGAAAATGCTCTCAAATTGTATTTTGATTGATGATAATAGTGAATAGTTACAACCCTAGAGAAATGAGAGAAAATGCTCTCAAATTGTATTTTGATTGATGATAATAGTGAATAGTTACAACCCTAGACTAGTTGTTCTATTTATACAAAATTAGAAAATATAGAGAAATGACTAAAATGTCCCTAACTAAACAATTTAAAAGTGTGCAGGAAATTCAAGTTTTTTGGCCGACCAGTGGGCATCGCGATCAAGCTCGCGAGGCTCACTGCCTCATTTCTCTCCCCCGCGTTACTCAACCCTTTCTCTCCAGTGAGCATCACGACCTGGGTTGGTCGCAAGCTTAGTCGCGGTGGTCTCTCCCTTGTGCTCCAGTGAGCACCGCGACCACGGTCGCGAGGCATTGGGTCACGACCGTGGTCGCGGTACTCACTGCCTGATTTTCTCACTTCTTCTTCTTTTATCCTCTTCAATTCTCCTTTCCTCCTCCTAGTTCTAATACTTCTTCTAAGTAGGTTCTCATCACAATCCCTATAGTCTAGATACTAAATATATTTAAACATTAAAACTGAATTATCTAATAACGAGAAAATCCCTACAATTCTTCTAATCATAGTTGTTTAAGGCGCAAGGCGCACCGAGGTGCCAAGGTGCACCTGGAGCCTAGGCGCAAGGCGCAAGGCAAGGCGCACGCGCTCATCAAAGTGAGGCGCACCCCACACTTTTTTTTTTTTTTTAGCTTTTATATATATTTTTCAATGGGAATAATTCATATAAATCATAACAGCATCATCATCATTCACCAATGTTCCATAATTGTTGTATTAACCTAATTTATCTTATAAATTTCAAGTCATAAGAAACTATAAATAACACATCATAATTCATCAAGCAACTAACATTTACTCATCATAATCATAAAAAATTAGCAAACACATTAACATTAAGAAAAAAAACCTAAAGATGTTCAAATTAGTCTAGCTGTCCCAATCCATATCAAATTCATTTAGTTCCATTCTAACTGTATTTCAAATGGTCTACAAACTTATAGTCTCAGTCAAAGTTTCATGTATAGTGTGGGAATCAAGCTGTATATACTATTTCATTTAGGGTTTTAAATAAGGTTTTCTAACTTGTTAATTGTTGTGGTCTGCTTAATCCCATTTTTAAAAAAAAAAAAAATTAAAAAACAGAATCAAGTTTTGAAAGAGGCAGGGGATGCGTGCGCCTTGCGCTTGGTGCGGGAGGTGCAGCCTGTGCGCCTTGCGCCTAGGCACGGGAGGCAGCAGCCTCCTCACACATAGGCGCGCCTTTGACAACTATGCTCCTAATTATTCTGTCAATGTTAAACGGATTCTTTCCACATAATTTAATCAAATCACCTCTATATCTATTGCTACTAACAAGATCAAAGGAAGTATTAATATACCCTACGATGAAGTGTAACAAACAATTAATGATAACTGACCAAGAAAGCAAAAATGTAATTGAAAAGCAAAACTGAATGCTGCAGCAAAAGGATCTAAAAAAACATGCGGAAACGTGCGTGCCTAAACATGGGAGTGCAGAATCCATGACAAACACAGTTGGGAGCAAATGAACAAGATGAAATTTTCATAGTCAAATATTCACAAAGTCACATGCAACAGGGTTTAGCTTCATACACTGCAAATGCAAAATTACTGTTTACAATCTCCTAATGCCAACATTTTACAAAATTCTTCCAAAAATATGTCAATCCTTCCTAGTAGAAATACTATGAGAGCTGATATGATTAAAGTATTTAGAGAATTGAAAATTCAATTGACTCAAAAATATGAAAATTTTAAAGTAATTTCTATTAGATCTGATTTGTGGACTGGTGTTAACTAATTTGATAAAATTCACGTTACATCTCATTTTATATATGAAAATGTGTGTTAAAAAAGAAAAAAGAAATATTCAATCCATTAAATCATGTCTCCACATAATTCACCCACTATTTTTTATAGCACAGCTGCAAACAATTTTGCAATTCAATTGTTTACTTCTATTCTAACGCCCAAAGGATAATCACTGGTTTCAATTAAAGCCAAAACCTTTACAACTAATATGACGGTTGGAATTCTACATATGTTGTAATTACGTATTAATTATGAAAATGTTATGACTTTGTTTTACAATCACAAAGCAGGTTCACAAATTCACTGATGGTGATTTAGAAAGTGAGTTATGAGATAGTGACATTTTGGAAACTTCTTATAATGTTACGTTGATGTGCTTGGTAGTGTAAAAACCAACCTCAAATGAAGTTTTAAAATATCTATGGGCAATCTTTAATGTTTTTAAACCAATAAGGATATGCCTAAAATTTCTGATATATGTGATAGTGATAAAAAAAAAGAACATATGGGAAGTACACTAATGAACTTTTATATGCTACAGTTCTTGATCATTGATATAATCTTTCAGGCTAAATTATTTGACAAAATTACTACTAATTTGAATACAAAACTTGATGCCAGTATTTATACAGTTTGGAATTGGTAAATTGAACTTTTTTATTATTATTATGCACAAAATTTTGTGCAAATAATGATGCAATAGTTTCGACTTCTGTTGATGATGAAAGTGATAAAAAGTTTTAGACCATGATGAATGACAAGAGTTAGAGAAAAAGGTGAAACATCAATTATACACTCGTGGAATTTAACACAATATTTGGAAATTCATATTTAGTATATAAATAAGTAAGAAAAAAAATTGATGCTTTGCAATAGTTTAAAGCACATCAGATCAATTATCTTGTGATCTCCATCATGGTATGTGATCTACTAATCCTTCCTCAAAGTGTACTTTTAGTGCAGGTGGCAGGGTGATGATGTAAAAAAAGGAACTGAATGACACCAGAAAGCTTGGAAGCTAATATTTATATTAAATGTTGGAATGATGCACAAGAAATATCACAAGATGGCAAGTAAAATTAGAAGAGAAGTTTCAAAACTTAGACACATAACATATTACAACAGTGACATGTTCATTGATCATTTGATATATACTGATTCACAACGACCTAAAACATTATGAATAATGCTACATAAAAGCCCAAAACTTATCCAAATATGTAGCAATTGAATTACAACTGCCATGTGGATCATGGGATAAAGTAGTTGTTAGAAATCACTTGCCACATCATTTGGAATGGGTTTTAGGGCAAAATCATTTGGCTATCAGTAGCAGTAATTGTTCGAAAAATGATAGGGAAATGTAAATAATTGGTAGCTAAGTAGGTGCCAACCAAGTTTTGATATGCTTTAACTATAGTGATGCCTATCAAGTTTTGATATGCTTTAACTATAGTGATGCCTAGATAGATAGATAGATAGGATCATGGGATAAAGTAGTTGTTAGAAATCACTTGCCACATCATTTGGAATGGGTTTTAGGGCAAAATCATTTGGCTATCAGTAGCAGTAGATAGATAGGATCATGGGATAAAGTAGTTGTTAGAAATCACTTGCCACATCATTTGGAATGGGTTTTAGGGCAAAATCATTTGGCTATCAGTAGCAGTAATTGTTCGAAAAATGATTGGGAAATGTAAATAATTGGTAGCTAAGTAGGTGCCAACCAAGTTTTGATATGCTTTAACTATAGTGATGCCTAGATAGATAGATAGATTTGGCTATGTAGCAGTAATTGTTCGAAAAATGATTGGAAATGTAAATAATTGGTAGCTAAGTAGGTGCCAACCAAGTTTCGATATGCTTTAACTATAGTGATGCCTAGATAGATAGATGCCTAGATAGATAGATAGATAGATAGATTTGGCTATGTAGCAGTAATTGTTCGAAAAATGATTGGAAATGTAAATAATTGGTAGCTAAGTAGGTGCCAACCAAGTTTCGATATGCTTTAACTATAGTGATGCCTAGATAGATAGAGAGAGAGAGAGAGAGTGCTTCCTTTTTTATGCTAAAAGACAACAATTTTAATTTTTTGTGATTAAAAACACTAAAAAGACAAGCTCCTCACTTTACAGAATGAGGTGCCTTTTTATGCTAAAAGACAACAATTTTAATTTTTTGTGATTAAAAACGCTAAAAAGACAAGCTCCTCACTTTACAGAATGAGGTGCCGACTTATAAGATAATTTCTATGTGTGTGAGTGTGTGTGCGCACCTAAAGTGACGTGCTACTTTTTTTAACGCTAAAAGACAATTGTTTTATCTCTTAGTAACTGAATACACTAAAAAGGTAAGCACCTCAATTTATAAAATGAGTTACCAACTTATAAGAAAATTTATATATATATATATATAAGATCATACGAAAGCAAAATTATAAAAAACAGTTTCAAATAAATTTTTTTCTAATAGATCTCTAACTTAATTTATTTAACAAAATGAACATAAAAATTCTATTGTTGGCTACCAATCAAGATCCAGTCTGTTTCCTTTTGGACCAGACTAAAAGGGCTGGACAATGCTCCTTAGCAAATGCTTAGGTTAGATTTGGTCCGAGTCCAATTATCAATCTGACAAAGTTACAAACAAGATTTTCAGTTAAATGACAACAAGAGCAGTGGCAGTAGTCTGGTATTGCACCAGAGAACACAATAATATTAAAATTAAAGTTATGTGGCACCATCGACCAGATTTTGTGAAAACTAGTAATCGTTTGGTAAAGGATAAAATGCTTGAATGGTAGATGAATCAAAGAAACAAATTAAACTACAATATACCAGAAATTCATCTAACTACTATTAGAAAGAAGAGAAGCAAAAATGGGAAAGAAGAAAGGTATAATAATCAGTATATGAGATTATAAAGGTAGAAAGAACTACCTGCCATGGCTTCTCCCAATCAAGTGGCATCGGCCAAGCACCAAACCAAGCTCCAATAACAGCTGCATGTGCTGGTATACAAATCATATATTCTAAAGACCTATTTGGCCTGAAAGTTAATAGATTCAAAACTAAAATTAGCACACCTGCATCCGTACTCAATTGCTCATAGAAGACAACAGATTATGCTAAATTGAATTTCACCCTATTATTAATGATGTTTTTTCCTTATAAGCTTAATTAAGCCTGAAGAAAGATGCCAGATAACATGTTTAGGCCCACAATAAGACTATGAATAAAATCGGAGTTTGGTAAAATCATATAACAAGACCTATGCTAAAAATTAATAATTATTAATATCAGAAATAAACCACCAAATAATGTGCAAAAGATTACTTTGTATGTGCGAATATACGTTGCCAATCTGCCCATGATGATCCAAATACTGAAGCAGCAGGAACAAACTGCAAGTACACCAGGAGATACTCCAAGAGTATAAGAAAGGGATAACCCACATTGAAAACATAACTCAAATTGCAGGTAACTTGTATTGTGACCATACACAACTTCTATTATTTTATTTTATTTATTTCATTAGCAGAGAAAGAAAATGATATAAAAAAGAAGTAAAACAAAAACTTATTTCCCATTGTAATAAGATGAGATGCGGTTTAATTAATTAAGAAAATACCCAACTAAATTTCAATAGTTATTTTACATTAGGAAATACCGAATCAAGTTGAGCACTTACAGTAAAAAGCGACATTAGAAGGGACCAATTGATTGTCTTTGATATATATCTGTATTAAATAAGATAGGGACAACATCAATACACTCTTATAAATTAAAGGAATGTAAATTAAAAGCAATAAACAAATATTGTCTACAAGTTATCATCGCAAATTACATTTAATCAATGATTATCTGCATAAGTTTCTTGTCTTCATAATTGAAAACATAGTCACAGTTGAGATTGGGCAGTCATAACAAAAGTTGAAGTAAATACCCCATGTTAGATTGTCCATCATGATGAATTTTTATTTTATTGTTTTAGAAGGAAGAAATTTAAGTAATTCTGAAAAATGTAGAGGTTTCGTGTACCTGACAATGAAAAAAAAATGTATTGTTTAAAAGACCATGATCTGTGAACTGTTCCAACCTCAACTGTGATTTCTGTTTTCAGAACTATGCTAAAAGGCACAAATTCAATCATCCATTATTCACATACTGAATGCCAATAGGTGCGCCCAAAGCAATAGCTCCCAAAGCATTTATAAGAGCACCTACAAAATAGAAGATGGACAAGTTATTTTAGTGTGCTTAGGAAAAAAAGAAGGCAACAAAAACCCTTGTTTGAGAACAGAATGGGCATAAAGACCTAAATAATGTGTTGAATCAAAGAATATGATCCCTTGTTTTTAAAACACGTTATTATACGTACGCCGTTGTAAACCCAGGTTAGGTGACCCGTGACCAACCCAACAAGAAAATGAGGTCAACACAAAGACTAGTTCCTTAGCAGCTAAACATATAACATGTACAAATTATGAAATGCCTTTCTTGTAAATTTTAAACTCTAGGACAACATTTAAACAAATTAGATAGATCCTAATGCTCAAAAACTGTCATTATATAGAAGTTAACATTTATTTCCTTTAGCAATGCAGTTAAAGTAGCATATGGTTGATTTATATTACAGAAATATTTGCTACTTAAGGATAATAGATCACTTCCATAACCAGAGGATAGAAGTATAGTAGCTACTTGACAGCATATTCTTCTTCCTTTTAACTCACTGCACTCAAGACCAGCAATATAAATATAATTCTTTTGTTTTCTCAATGCATTTTAATCGTACAAAATCAATCAGCATTTTCAAAAGGACCTCACATCACGTAAGCTACTTCACAATAATAGCTTCAATCACAAACATAAACAACTAATTCCAGGAGATAAATTACATTTAGTACATGCAATTATATCTGTTTCCATACAAATTCAAATCTCAAATACACCTTCCATAAAAAAATAGAACTTACAAAGATTGCCAATCGTTTTCAAGTAAATAAAAGTCTTCTACTGAAAATATGGCCCAGTTAATTTCATATAATAATATTTTATCACTCACTAATAAAAAAAAAAAGACAATAGCATATATCAAGTTATTAACAAAAGTACTAACTATTAAAGCAGCAACATTTTATTAAAATCAAAATCTGAAAAGTAGAGATTTTATCCTCACATATTTAAAATGAATTGTTTTTCTATCTTCAAACGAACAAAACAATCATAGACGCATAAAAATGGTCTATAAGAAGATGCAACTCTATTAATAAACACATTGAAACACATTTTTAAAAGAACACGAACACAAAATCAGACTAACCAACAGGAAGTCCCAGTATGCCTCGTACTACAGCTTTCAAGTACTGTTCCAAAAACAAAAAAGCTAAAAATTAATGTAAAATAAAACACCAAAAATGAGCAAAAAGAGGGTATTAATGGGAATTACCGAGCATTTGTCCGGATTCTGCCGTAAACAACTGTAAAGAAGAATCACTATTGGACTTTCAACAACCTAAATAAAAGTTCAATAAAATCAATGGAAGTTCAAAATTTTGAATTTGTTGACAAAATATAAAGAACATAAAAAAAAAAAGAGCGGAACCCAGATCAAACGGAGGGTGTGAGAAGGATCGGAGACGAGATTGATGTGGTAGACATTGTGGGCCACCCAAAATCCGACAGCTAAGCCAACTCCGCAGATGAGATGGTTAAAAAATGATTGTGTTATTGACATTGATTGCCATGAATTCTCAGTTGAAGCTTTCGACATTCTGTTTATTTTTTAATTTGAAGACTCGTCTCTCCTTGAATATACAGATTTACGTATTCGGTGTGGACTAGGCTGGAATGGGCTTACTCGACCTAGATGGCATTTTGGGTCTCTTCAATATTTTAAGTAGAATGTCCCATCATTTTTTTTTAGGGTTAATTGCAATAAAGTGTCCTAACGTTTGGTTATATTGCAATGAAATCGTAAGTTTAGTCTTAATTGCATGTTAATACCCTTAACTAACTGATTAATTGTATGTTAGTACCCTTGACCAAGTTGACCGGTATGTTGACTTTGACTTTTTTGGTAAAAAGACAAAATTGCCCCTGGTTAAAAAAAAATTAAATAAAAATTTTAAAAAAATTTTAAAAATTAAAATTTTTAAAAATAGATCTCCACCGTCCATCAAGATTGATGGACGGTGGAGATACATTTTTAAAAAAAAAAAAATTATATAATTAAAAATAATTAAAAAAAATATTTTATATTAAAAAAAATTTTGGTGTTTCTTGGTGGAAATCCAGATTGGATCTCCACCAAGAACACCAAGAACAAACAAGAACACAAAAAAAAAAAAAAAAAATTTCGAAAACTCGATTTGCTCCATCAACGGGAGCAGATCTGCTCCCGTTGATGGAGCATCTGCTCCATCGGCGACAGCTGGGTTCAAAGGCGAACCCAGTTGCTGGGTTCGACTTTGAACCCAGAACTGGGTTCGCCTTCGAACCCAGAACTGGGTTCGCCTTCGAACCCAGCAGCTGGGTTCGCGTTTGAAGAAATTTTTTTTTTTTTTTTTTTTGTTTTGCTCTGTTCTTGATGTTCTTGGTGGAGATCCAAATTGGATCTCCACCGTCCATCAACATTGATGGACGGTGGAGATCCAATCTGGATCTCCACCAAGAACACTAATTTTTTTTTTAATATAAAATATTTTTTTAATATTTTTTTAATTATTTGGTTTTAAATTTTTATTTTTTATTTTAAATGTATCTCCACCGTCCATCAATCTTGATGGACGGTGGAGATCCATTTTTAAAATTTTTAATTTTTTCAATTTTTTTAAATTTTTATTTAATTTATTTTTTTTAAACCAGGGGCAATTTTGTCTTTTTACCAAAAAGTTAAAGTCAACATACCGGTCAACGTGGTCAAAGGTACTAACATGCAATTAAGGCTAAACTCACGATTTCATTGCAATATAGCCAAACGTCAGGGTACTTTAGTGCAATTATCCCTTTTTTTTAATAATCACTCAACTTGTCTTTTTTATTTTATGTAATCACTCAACTTGTCTTAAATTTGATAAAATACGTTTGCCCTCAATCTTTCAATAAACTCGCAATGACTTTTCCAAGGGTAAAATTTGTCATTTGACTTAACATCTAAAAGAGCAAATAGCCCACGTGACATGTCACTTAATCAACAGCTTCACTATGATCAAGCTAATTATATATAAGAATTTAACGGTCCACCATCAGGAGAGGGTACACCACTGATTCATGGAACAACCATCACATGATTCAAGCTTCTGAGAGTTTGTTACGTTTGTTATTATTGGTAGGAAAAGTTGTTACAACCTGATGACATGGCATGATGTTGTTACAGTCTGTTACAAGCATGAATTCATGCTTGACTTTTTAATTACTCTGTGTATAAATACAGAGCTGTGCTTAGCATATGATTATTTATTGTATTCTATAAAAATTTTGATATAATAACAAGAGAATTTTTCTCAATCTTGTTCATCATTTTTTTGGTTTTTGTTCTTCTTTGTTTTCGATTCTGGTTTCTATTGGAACTCTAGAATCTTGTCATGATATCAGAGCATAACTCAACTTCTTCTGTTCCAGCAATCGAACTGTTGATGCTTCTCATAGCATAATTCATGGAAATACAAGGATGTCGACTCAATTGAAGCTTGAACAGACAATCAAGCTCAATCGTAACAATTTTCTTCTCTAGTGCGAGCAAGTCCATACATCAATAATAATTGCCTCTCTCCATTCATTGATCCAACAATTTTACCTCCAAATCGATTGAATCTAGATGGATCTATCAATGAGGCTTATCTGGATTAGCAGCAACAGGATCATATATTTATGTGTTGGATCCTTTCTTATATTAACCAAGGACTGCTGCCAGAATTGGTTGGTTACACAACAACATGTGAAGTGTGGAGGAATATTCAAAGGATGTTTATCTCTCAATCTAAGGCAAACATAATGCAGTTGAAGTTACGGCTTCAAACACTGAAGAAGTCAGGTTTTTTTATGGCTGAATATGTCATGAAGAAGAAGAGCTTGGTTGATGCTCTAGCTTTTCCTGGATATCTGATGAGTGAAGATGATAAAATCATGTATGTTCTTCATGGTTTAAGACCAGAATATGATTCTTTTGTAATCCCTGTAACGATTATCCCTAATAGCTACACTCTAGCAAATATTACTGGTCTTTTACTTACACATGAAGTTCGAATTGATCAGTATTCTCAGTTTGAGTCTTTAAATATAAATATAGATGTTAAACAAAAGTCCAGTGGTGGCAATTCATCAACTAGAGGTCAGTTTTCAAACACCAATAGTAGGGGATCACGTGGACAGAATAACTATAATAACAATGGAGGAAGGAAAGGTCATGACAAATGAAGAAATAACAACTTTATTACCATGATGAATCTACCACAAGATTGGACATGGAACTCTTCAATGCTACTATTGATTTGATCAATCTACTCAAGCACAAAATCCTACTGCCCTTCAGTCATAAAATGCTTCAGGCAACCTCATAGTGCACACATGTCTGCAATGGTGGCTTCTCTCGATACAGTTATTGATCCACTTTGGTATCCAAATAGTGGAGCAACCGATCATTGCGCACTAGAAAACAACAATTTGGTCAATAAGATGGAATATTAAGGCAAGGAAAGGATCTTTATAGGGAATGGTACAGGTCTGAATATTTCCTCTATTGGTTCTAATGCTTTTATGTGTGATAAGAACAAGTTGCTAGTTAATAATATGTTGCACATACCTCATATAACTAAAAATCTATTGAGTGTGTCTAAGTTTGTGAGAGATAATTCTGTTTTCATTGAATTTCACTCCTTGTTTTGTCTTGTGAATGATCAAATTTCGAAGAGGATTATTCTTCAAGGTGTGCTTAAGGATGGTCTCTATGTGTTTGATCTTCCTCTTCACACATCTACGGAAACTGGCCTTGCATCACTCATCTCACATACTTAGAATACTATTTTTACATCTATTAAAAATTTAGCTGCAAATGTTTCATTTCCTGCTGTAACTCATTCAGTATCTTCACTTATTTGTAATGTCAGTGCCTCTCCTTATATAAATACTACTTGTAAAGCAGCTGAAACTCTTTCAATTTGGCATAAAAGACTTGGTTATCCCACTTTTCCAATTGTAAAGCATATCTTAAATAAATGTCATTTACCTTTCACAATCAATTCTAATACTTTATATGATGCTTGTGAGCTAAGTAAGTCTCATAAGCTTCCTTTTTATGATTCAATTACTGTGTATAAGTGTCCTCTTGAGTTAATTACAGCTGATGTATGGTATCCTTCCCCAGTTGTATGTTCCTTTGGCTATAGGTTCTATGTTAGTTTTGTATATGCTTGTACATGTTACACTTGGATTTACCCTCTCAAGGTCAAAAGTCAAGTGTACAATACTTTTGTTAATTTCAAAACTCATGTAGAACTTCAATTCTCTCATAAAATTAAGACACTCAAATCAAATTGGGCAGGTGATTTTCTTATGCTAACATCATTTCTTGCTTTTTATGGCATTGTTTTTAGACATAGTTATCCATATATTCATGAGCAAAATAGTTTGGTGGAAATGAAACATAGGCATCTTATGGAAACTGAGCTAACTCTCTTGGCTCATTCCTCTCTTCCTTTAAAGTTCTGGAATGAAGCCTTTGTTACAGCAGCATTTCTAATCAATAGAATGCTAACCTCGGTTCTTAAAGGAAGTTGTCCGTATGCATGTCTGTTTAAGTTGGATCCAGATTATTCTTCTCTTAAGGTCTTTGGCTGCCTTGTTTATCATTATCTCGGGCCTTACAACAAGCATAAGCTGCTATATAAAAGTGTCCCATACACTTTTCTTGGGTATAGTTCTCAACATAAGGGGTACAAGTGCATGAACTCAGCTGGCAGGATTTTATTACTTTATATGCTATATTTGACGAAACCAGGTTCCTTTTTGCTCATAGTGCTGCTTCACCTTATCAGCATTCATCAGTCATACCTCCAGCAGTTACTTCAATTCAAAGTTTTATCCCAACTGCTCCTGGTGCTGCTATAACTGGTTCTACATATAGTATTCAATCTGCTTTTCCACCTGACAATAATATTCTGTCTTTTCAGCATGACTCTCATGTTTCCACATCTCAGCTTCCCTCTTTAGCAGTGCCTCAGCAGTCTCAGCAGCAAGTGCAGCAGCCTTTACAAGGTCCCTTCTTCAGTAGTAGTTCACTAGCAGGTTCAATCATCTCAAGATTGTCATCCCATGCTCATAAGGTCCAAAACTGGGATCTTGAGGTCTTTGATGTATTTAAATTTATACCTTGCAAGTGTACGAATCAATATGTTAGTATAGTTTTGGCAAATACAATGGTCGATCCCACAAAGATTAATGATTTAACTTTAAATTTAATTCTAATTTAATTAAGGCAGAAAAGTAACAATTTGTTGTGATTGAATTATTCTAAAAGAGAACTAAAACTAAATTAATAAAGAAAACTGTAATGGTAAATCAATGGGGAAAATAACTAGTCCAAACAAAACCGCTCATACATCAAACTATTTATGAAAATGGGTTTATTCAGGTTGGGATTCATTCTTATCTTAATTATGGTGATTACCTCTCGATCAAGGACTTAACCTAGTATTCCTATTATAAATGTTGTTACCGTCTAATCATGGACTGAACAAATAATATTAGAAACTCATTAAACTCTAAGAAGTTAAAAACCAGTACCTAATTTAGCGATCAACATATAAATTAAATAATAATTATTCACAAGAGCTAAATAACCTAGAATTAGCACGTAGTAACGATTATCCTAATTCTTTAGAATCTCAAATAATTTCTATTCAAAACCTAAGTTAACTACCTCATCTTCATCAACAATAGGCAATATACAATAATATAAGCACAATGAATAATACTAAACTATAAAATAGAATAAACATAATAGTTATTTACTTGAGCGATTAAGTGTTCTTCACATCGATTTCCTAGTTAACGATTTAGTTACACATCATAAAAATAACCACAATAAACATAGAAAGGAAGTTAAAAGACATCAAACTCTCTCCCTTGACTATCGCAATAATCTCTGGATGTGAAATTGCGTCGAAGATAGCGAAAATTCGATGAAGAAGCGTGACAAGGCCTCCGATCGATGACAACTGGAACTTGGGAAGTGAACGGCAACTCACCATAGGGAAGCAAACCTTTGAAAAATGCACCCAAGTATGGTCTCAAGATTTCATCAGCTGAAACCTGTTTAGGGTTTGTAAAAAGACCGTATGACCATGTGGCACGACCTGGATGGTCACGCGACATGGGTCGCGGTACTCACAGGAGAAAACGGCAGATATTTGTTGCCACGACCTGGTGGCTGATACGGATTTTATGCAACTCGTAAGTGTACGAGATCAACACAAGGAATAAAGAGTGAGTAGAGTATCGTTCCCACGAGGACAATGAATATCAATTACCAAAATTAACTCAACCTAATTCTATTTGAAATAACAATATTTTAGAAATTACAAATGAACTAAAAAAAAATTAAAAATTACGATTCGAATTCAAGGGAATTGAGGCGTTAGGATATCCGATTTCACTTGGTTATTATTATCAAATACTCATGAGTTACTATCTAGATTTTATTACCGATGGTTGAATACTTGCTTAAACTAGATTAACCAATAATCTCTCTCGAGTATTACCAGAATTATTCCATCGCATACCAATACCCTATCTCTCGATGACTACTGAGTGCACGAGAACACATTAAGAATAAATAAGCACAAAACAAGCAATACAAACCAATTACTATATCTCTATGTAATCTAGTATGTGATAGACATTAATACGAGCACGTGGTGGGCGTCTCCTCTCGGTTCATATACCAACCACCTATGACGATTCTAAGTGATGATCAGACACAATAGAAAGCAATAAATACAATAATATATATTCAACACATCAATAACAAATCTAAATAGAAAAAACTCAATTGTATTCAATAATTAATAAACCAAGATCCATCATCAATCCTAACTATGGAAAATTAGTTTATGCTTGAGTAAAAGAACAAAGCAATTATATTCTTAAATCCTAGCATGACTAATTACAACGAAAAAGTAAAGGAGAAGAAATCTTAGAAAACTTCGTTGATTCCCAATCGATTGCTTTCCGAGGTGATGCGAAATTGATGACGAATGTGATGCGGAACGAAGATGTTGCTTCCAAACCCTAGAATTTTCGACCTCTCTTCTTGTTGGATGAGTCTCTATTTATAGCTTTTCCTAATGAGAGTTTGAGAAGGAAAAGAAGTCATGAAATCGTGTCCAACAGGCATTACCTAAAAAGGTAGCGCCACCTGATTCGCCACCTGATGGGAAAAGTTAGAGCAGAAAAGCGCTACCTTCTTGGTAGCGCCACCTGATTCGCAATATTCGAACCAAAAGGTGCTACCTTCAGGTAGAGCTTCTTGGTAGCACCACCTGATTCACTCTTCAACTCTATTTTACAGTAGCGTTTCGCCTAAACTCGCTCTTCAACTCGATTTTACGGTCTATTGATCCGAAATCATCAAAAACATTATCAATCATTGAATATCACATGCACATTAAATAAACACATCAAAACGTTCAATTTTCCTTAAGAATCGAGCAAAAACGATAAATAATAGGGTCGCAAAATCATGCAAAATATGACATTATCAATACCCCCAAACCTACCTTTTGCTCGTCCTCAAGCAAAATCGAAATGAAATAAAAGCGCAAAACAAAAATAAACAAATAAAGTAAACTATCATAATCCACTTTCGTAGGTAAACACGATGACACTTAGCATGTGCCACAAGCCTTTAAACCCCTAGGTGTCCCTAGCAAGAAGAGTTGTGTCTCCTGAGGGTTTACAGATACGATACCCACAAACGTAATCCCTGCGCGTTGAACTCATTGAAACACTTACTTAAAATATACTATCGAAGACTCATTCATGCATGACATACCAATAATCAATAACTAAAGCTCGGTCTATGGAATTAAACATTAAACAATATCTAACTAACCAATGCTTGAGTTATCATAATCTCAAAACAAACACATTCGAATGCCATTGATATAATTCGCCTCGACTCTACATCTCGCATGGAATCTCTCATTATAGCTCTTAGAACCTAGGCTTATACACTCATTCAAATATATGTGAATTGAAGTTTATGTACAATAAAAATCAAAATTTTCTTCACATATGAGTATGTAAACAGAAAGACACTCAGATTATGTAAAAGATCTCATGAACAGATTCGGACACTAAGAACAAAATAAATCACAATGCACACACATACTCTTAAATTGGAATCATCAAAAGCTCAGTAGGTCTTTTTCTTTGTTGTAATGGGGTCAAGGGTGGAGGTTAAGAAATAGAATGGAAATCGGATTTCAAAAAGAACTTAAGATCACAAACATAGAGATTTATTCGAACTTCGACAAACCTCTACATTTCTTTTCAAGCACAAAAGTTTTTTTTTTCTTCTTTTTTAACTTCAAGCCATCAAGCTTAATACTTTTCTTTTCTTACAATTTTTTTCTTTTGTTTTTTTTTTTTAAGAGAACACGACTTGAATTGACTTGAACACTTTTGATTTCCTTATTTTCTTTTCTCACATTCACAACTTTTCATGAAAATTCCCTTCTCTTTTCTATGATTCATCTCTAAATGATCCCAAGCTCAGGGTAAGACTAAAAGTACAAGGGCTTGGATACGGATTTCATGGGAGATGCAAAAAAATGGTTAATGTGTTTAGCTTCAACGGGGTTAATGGAGCACACACAAAGGTTGGGAATTATGGCCTTTAACTCGGTTTAAAAACACACATAGCCTACAACACTTCTTAAGATTCAACCAACTCAAAAGCATAGCACACATGTGAATTTATTAAAAATAGAGTTCATTAGCATCCAAAGCAAAACCTATAGAGATCTGTTTAAAAAAAAAAAAAAAAAACCTATAGAGATCAATCTATTTTAAAATTATCACGGAGAGTGTATAGGAGTAGAAACAATAAAACCCTCTCAAAATAAAACGATAACAGCTAAAAAACTCACAAGGGTAGTTTCCACTATTAATCATGGCAATTCAAACATGTTATTTATCCACAATAATATCAAGAACATGGCTAATTAAATACCGAACGAAGTGAAACTCTTTAAGACCCTACTTTAGTTAAAAATTATTAGTACTGTATACAAAACGGTCTCACAATAACATGTATAAACATCATATCTAAGCAAATTCAACTAACAACGCACCAAAGTTCGAATTCCTACCCCCAAACCTAAATCTAACATTGTTCTCAATGTTAGTCAATAAAAGAACAAAAAACAGATAATAGGGAATTCGAAACTCAATAAAATACATTGGTGAGAATTTACAACGAACACAACAGACTAACAATGTAACAAAGTCGTCAGAACTAACAATCAAAAGCAAACATATTAAAATTAACAAAAAAACAAAAAAAAAAAACTATAAACAATCCTAACAATTTCAAAGTTTAAACAAGCAATTCAAAAACTAACATTATTAACAAAAAATGAAACAAAAATAAATTTTACTAGGTTGTCTCTTGTTTTCGCCCACTTGCCCCATAATTGATATCTTCTCATCAACCTACCATACCATCCTAACCAAGTGATAGGAAAAGAAGATAACTCTCCTACCCATGCATACCTTAAATAAGAAGGTAGTTTTTTAGGGCCCAAGTGTGGCGGTTGCTCAAAGGGTGGAGGCAGTTTGGGCTTTCATTCTCCAAACTCTTTAAAATAAAATTTACTCATGTACGAGGGCGGAAGCGAAGAATCTAACCAAAGTGCATCATCTGCTACCTTTTGGCTATCATCCTTTTCAATGGCATGGACAAAAAATGAATCAAGTGGCTCTTGAGATGTGGCTACCTTATCTCCATGTGACAAGTTTTTGCTCACTTCCATCTCTACTTGATCAATCCCAATCGGATGTTCAATGTTGGCTCCATTTCTTAATCAAAAATGGACCTTCACTAGTACTTTTCTTCACCTACTTGTGTTCCATTCTCGGGTAATTATCGGTTGTTTTTTAATGTTTTTATTCAAGTGTGCAGGTAATAAGAGTTTGTGCATAATTGAAGAGTCTTGGTGGATTAAATTGAAGATGTGGGCGCCGCCTGTGAATAGTACCGTACATATGAACAGTCACAAGCCTGTGAACAGTAAAATAGCAGCGTGAACAGTTCTTGATGGGTCCCGCTCGTGAATAGTACCCTAAAATACAACAAGATAAATAGATACAACACCAACCTCTCAGTTGGTGTAAATTTATTACCTGAACAGTACCCGAACAGTGATAGTACAGTAACGTTGTCGTAGGTACCGATAGTTAAATAATAACGAAACTAGATAAATAGTGATGTCAGCAGTGACGTTATAGTACCGTATATATAAGCAGTGACGTCACAGTACGTATACGTCAGCAGTACGTATACATGAACAGTCCCGAACAGTACTCAAGATTTTCTTATAAATACCCATCTTTCCTTCATTTAAAGAGATCCAGAATTTTCAGAGAAGAAAGAAGAGAGAGAGAGAAGAAGGAAGAAGAAGAGAGAAGAAGGCCTAGGAGACTAGCCATCGGATCGATTATCCGGACGACTTCAATCGCTCAGAGGACTTGGAGCACGGAGAAAGCTAACCCAAGTCGGTTTCAGACGAGAGTCCAGTTGTCTAGAGTTTTTTCTATCACACTCTTTTCCTTAATCTTATTTTATTCATGATATTCTTGATAAAAAATACTATGTATTCTTATTTCCTAGTTATGAACTAATTTCCCATATTAGGGATGATGATGAAACTTACTATGAATTTTGATTGAGATTAATTAAAGCTTGGATAATTTGAGTTATTTGATTGAGTGTTGATTTAATGCTTCATTGATTGTATATTGCTTGATTACCAATATTCAATATCTTGTTGTTGTGGATTAAGTACCGAGAGGAGACGCCCACAACGTGTTCGATAAATTGATACCATAACCTAGGAACCAAATAGAGATATATTGGTGTAGGTTATGTGATCTAATATGTTTCCATGTTTATTGCATTCTCATATATTTGACATTCATCGAGAGATAGGGTGTTAGTGTGTGTTGAATAGGTTTGATTTGCCTTGAGAGAGGATTTCAGATATCTAAATAACATAATCATCAATCATTGGCTTGAACATCCATGCATAATCATCTTATATTATTAGGATTAGTTAGTGAAATCGGATTCTCTAGTGCCCTTTACCATTGATAAGAAAACCTTTAAAATTCTACTTTTATAGTTCACTTAGGTTATAAATTACAAATCACAACCATTGAATTAATTTTCTAGATAGCATTAGACTTGGTTAATTTCAGTATTCAGCCTCTAATCGTCCTCGTGGGAACGATAATCGAAACTCACAATTCTATATTACTTGTGCCGACCCCGTATACTTGCGGGTACACAAAAGGCGTAACATTCAACTAACTTTTTGATTTCCAAGTTAATCTCCTTGCATTGCTCCATCGGATATGTCTCTATGTTGTTTTGCAATGCTTCTTGTGCTTCCCCTTGGATCTCTTTTGCTAATTGGCTGATTTGAACCTCCAAGTTTTGGATGGCTACTTGAGATTATTGTACTGCTTGGCTAAGTTGCTTTAAAGAACTTTCTTGCACATCCATCCGTGTGTCCATCTTTGACATTATTGCATCCTGCTTCAACATGACTGCAGAAATCAAGTCTTCGACATAGGACTTCTCTTCTTGTTGGTTGCTCCATGAAAAATCAGCATGGTTGCTCCACCAGGGATTGTATATGCTCGGGTAGGGGTCGTTCTGTTGATAGTTATAATTTTGTACAAAATTTATTTGTTCATAACTGCCATCAACAAATGGATTGCCCACATGACAATCGATGCTCACATGCGGCCCCCCACATAAGAAACAACCCAATGGTGTTCCAGCTGAACTTTCAAGTGTTGTCCTTTCATATGACCATTGATAATCATTAGTTGCCACTTCTTCAATAGGATCATACACCTGATACCACGAGTACATAACCTATACAAAAAAAAAATATTAAAAAAACATAAAAATACAAAAATACAAAAAACAAAAATACACAAATAAAAAAAATTTCAAAGTAGTAAAAGGCTAAATCGGTATTGATATTGACACTCAATTGTCCCCGGCAACGACGCCAAAAACTTGATGCGGATTTTATGCAACTCGCAAGTATACGAGATCAACACAAGTAATAAAGAGTGAGTAGAGTATCGTTCCCACGAGGACAATGAATATCAATTACAAAAATTAATTCAACCTAATTCTATTTGGAATAACAATATTTTAGAAATTGCAAATGAACTAAAAGCAATTAAAAATTACAATTCGAATTCAAGGGAATTGAGGCGTTAGGATATCCGATTTCACTTGGTTATTATTATCAAACACTCATGAGTTACTATCTAGATTTTATTACCGATTGTTGAATGCGTGCTTAAACTAGATTAACCAATAATCTCTCTCGAGTATTACCAGAATTATTCCATCACACACCAATACCCTATCTCTCGATGACTACTGAGTGCGCGATAACACATTAAGAATAAATAAGCACAAAACAAGCAACACAAACAAATTACTATATCTCTATGTAATCTAGTTTATTATAGACATTAATACGAGCACGTGGTGGGCCTCTCCTCTCGGTTCATAACCCAACCACCTATGATGATTCTAAGTGATGATCAGACACAATAGAAAGCAATAAACACAATAATATCTATTCAACACATTAATAACAAATCTAAATAGAAAAAAATTCAATTGTATTTAATAATTAATAAACAAAGATCCATCATCAATCCTAACTATAGAAAATTAGTTCATGCTTGAATAAAATATCAAAGCAATTATATTCTTAAATCCTAGCATAACTAATTACAACGAAAAAGTAAAGGAGAAGAAATCTTAGAAAACTTCGTTGATTCCCAATCGATTGCTTTCCGAGGTGATGCGGAACGAAGATGTTGCTTCCAAACCCTAGAATTTTTGACCTCTCTTCTTGTTGGATGAGTCTTTATTTATAGCTTTTCCTAATGAGAGTTTGAGAAGGAAAAGAAGTCATGAAATCGTGTCCAACATGCGCTACCTAAAAGCGCTACCTGAGGTAGCGCCACCTGATGGGAAAAGTTGGAGCAGAAAAGCGCTACCTTCTTGGTAGCGCCACCTGATTCTCAATATTCGAACCAAAAGGTGCTACTTAGGTAGCACTACCTAATTCACTCTTCAACTCTATTTTACGGTAGTGTTTCGCTTAAACTCGCTCTTCAACTCGATTTTACAGTCTATTGATCCGAAATCATCCAAAACATCATCGATCATCGAATATCACCTGCACACTAAATAAACACATCAAAACGTCCAATTTTCCTTAAGAATCGAGCAAAAACAATAAATAATGGGGTCACAAAATCATGCAAAAGATGACATTATCAGTGGCGCGAGCTGTATGATCGCGCAATGACGTCGCGCAAGAGCGCTGATTTCCACGAGCACTTGGCACGAGTTGGAAGGTCGCGCGAGCGAGCTGGTCGCGGCAGTTACTAGAATTAGGCAATAAAGTTCTCACTAGCACGCTTTTCATCCAAAACTCTGTCTAAAACTCCTGAATGCTTCAATAGGACAAACACCTGTAAATTTCATCAAACACATTAAAACGCTCATATGCTTCATAAAACATAATAAAAGATTGTAAAATACGGAAGAAATCATATACGAATTTGACGTCGATCAAATACCCCAAAACCTATCTTTTGCTAGTCCACGAGCAAAACTAAAAGAAAATACTGAAATAATCTAACTAAACCACTGTCGTCAGAAATACGATGGTACTTAGCACGTGCTGATGGAAAAACGGTGAGTACGGTGCAGCGGAAGGTGCAAAAAACAAAAATTTTTGCACTAGTATGTTTTAAAATTTTTCCAAAATGAGCGATCTTAACTCATAGTTAATTAAATATATTACAAAATGTAACATACCTTTTGAGTAACGTGAGGCTTGATGCTGCGTTAGCTAAGAACCGCAAGATCTTCCAATCCTTTACGAATGTGGATTACCTTAGAGTGTGGGCTCCCTTTCTTCGAATTGTATACCTGAGGATGAGAAATAAAAAAACTTTTCTTTTTCGTTAGTCACTCAAAACCCTCCTAAGAAACTTAAAGCAACTAGAACTCTATCGTTCTTCTCTTTTTTCTCTCGAACGAATTCTCACACTTTGCTAGGATTTTTGGCTATTTTTCTTGGCTTCCAAAAGCTCACAAAATTCACCAAAATTGCATAAAAAAAACTCTCTTTGCCGAACTCCCCTTTGGTAGTTTATATAGGGTGGCCGAATCCTTCTTCTTGGAGGATTTGTGTTTCACCTAAAAACCTATCAATCCAAGAGTTCAATCATATCCCAACTTAAAGGATAATTGAAAATTAAATGACTTATCAAAACTTTCTAAAAGTAACTAATAGTCAACTTTAGATTTTTGATAAATATCAAAAACTTCCTAATTTGATTTAATAAATAATTCCTTTTATTTATCTTCGTATCAAATAAGGTTTTTGATACTTATCATACTATTACCAAATAGCATGAAACTAAGAATACAATTTATAGAAGAAAAATGTTTTGACTTTTAATTAAATAATTAATTAACAATTTATTAATTAATTAATTACCATTTAATTAAATAATAAATAAAACAAAGTATTTTAGCTAATTACACTAGCTAATGCCGCCCACCCCTATTTGGTATGGGCCAAACTTTGTTTTTCTATTTTATTAATCTCATTGGACCTCCACAAAAAGTCCACATGTGAACTAGACCCATTCTTACAAAAATAAACAAATCCACATGCCTTTAAATATATATATATATATATATATATATATATATATTTAATATAATTCAACAGTCCCATTTTTATTAAATGTGCTAATTATATTATCAATATATTTACGGGATGTTAAAAACATCCCTTAGGGCAGCCCAAGGGGTCACACGCCCTTGGCTACCCATCCCAAGTATTTTGACGAGTTACCGCGTGTCATGATCGAACACGAGAGCGCACCTCTCAAAAACTTTTGGAATAAATTCCAAAATCAATTCTTTAAGATGGATCAAATAAATGATCCGGTAGTATATAACTAGTGATCCATTCAAGTTCGTGTGGATTGAGGATCTTGGCGGACTATCTAAATTTAAGCTCCAATAGACACAACCTAATCACAATCAACAAATGATTCACTTAGGTCCGATCTATTAATTTTAGTTCATTCCACTAAAGAATTAAAATTGAACTCTTAAATAAAGACAGAATGAGTGAGCGTACTAATTCGTACCCTAGACAATTTAAGTGGAGAAAGTGTATCATCGTGAAAAATACCAGTAATCGCCAAGAGCTCATAGACCGTGTATTACTCTCCAAGTTACCATATTTACTCATATGACCATGTTTTCAAACTTGGATATTTTGACTTGTCCAAAAGCCATGTTTCAATAGTCACTATTGAAAACTTAACGTTAAGATTTAATATCCAGTACCTCAAAACATTCATATGATGGTATTCTACTGACATTTGCTAGATGTAGTCACGATGTCCATTTCTATAAATGATGTCCTCTATCGATATACACGTGAATACCATCAAACCATCGACGATAGACTATGCGATATAATCGTACTCATAGACAGCTCAAATGATAACACATGCAACCATAAGCCCATAATTTATCTTAGGATTGAGATAAACTCTTCGATTGTTGATACGCTCAAACGCGTGGGAATAAATCCCAAGTGCAGGATGTGTCGAAGTAATAAATTTCCGTGAGTACGGAGTCGAATCCACAAGGAAGTGGTGGTACTAAATCCTAAAAACTAGAGATATAAACTAAGCTAATAAAAGTAAATCAATTGCTTCGGAATTTTTCTAATAAACTAAATTAATTAACTAAAGCAATAAAATAAAACGAGACGAAATATATGGAAGATAATACTAGGTGGTTACACGGTCCCAATTCCGGATAAGAAAACATTGACTATTATGAAGCACAATATACTCAAGATGAACTATTTCATAATATTAGCTCATCAAATTATAGTTCATGCATTGATGATTTATATTCAATCCACTTCACCTATTGGTCATAGAGTAAAACGATCAAACACCCAATGTAGTAATAATTCTTTGGTCAATTAAGCACTTTCATGCCTTAATCAACCTATAATTCATTGCTAGACTCTTACTAAACTCAATTACAATCAATTGATGTCTCATAATGATTATAATTTCCTTATTAATAATAATTCAAAATTCATGCAAACACTTTCGTAATGCAAACAATAAGAATTATCAATTAATAGCATTAAATTGTCTAACAAGATATCTTGAAATATATGAAAAAGATTACAGTCAAATTTTCGAATCCGTTCATAGTTTCCGAAACCACCTAACAACAAATCTAATCAATTATTCAATCAATTAAACATAAAGATAGGAAAAATGGAAGTAATACAACCCATTCGATGAAGTCGAGAATCGAAACCCGCTTGTTTCCCGCTTAGATTTCTCCTCCTTCGTTCTTCGTCTTCTCTCAATGGAAAATCGATGTAATCACAACTAGAGATGTTTTGATGTGTTGTGGTGATGTTGGATGGTGTTTTGGAGTGGAGGAATGGGTGAAAAACCACCCTTGGCCGAAGCCAAGGACTGCCAAATTGTGCCCAGCCGAACTTTCTCCGTTGGATCCTCTCTTCCTCTCCTCCTTTTTTGATATCCCTTTTGATTCACAAATGGGGGTTATTTATAGGAGATGTCAGGTTACTATTTGTAATCACTGTTCACGGTGGCATACTGTTCACCATGTACTATTCACGTGTACGCACTGTTCACGTGTACGGTACATCTTCAATTTAATCCGCCAAAGCTTCCTCGATAAACTCTTATGCCTCGTACCAAGAATACATGTCTCGAATTGCCCGGTTTTGCCTCGACTCATCGTGTATTCGCATTAATTCACGGGGCTTACCTAATGTCTGCACATACTCACAAAATACATCAAACATACCAAAAATACTCAAAAATACAATCAAAAGAAACGATCCAAGAGTCGTCAATATATAACAATAAATGACCGATCAATTGTCTCAGTAGAATACTTTTATCCACTGACGATTGCAGATAAAGTTTTCTACAGTGATCCTATTCAATGCACCCAGTGCACTAGATTCTTTTGTCCAAAGACACTTCGATGATTTTAGACTCATCATATCACATTTGATCCCGCTCATATGCTAACAAAAGAATCTACAATTTTAACAAGATAAAGGTATCTAACCTTATATCTTAAGTTGTGAATGTTTATTCGAGACTAACTAAAAAATTGTGTCTACCTCATATATATCCAGATGTATGAACAATTCTTTTATTTCTCATAGTCTTTTGACCTTATGATTATTTACTTTTGATATAACTGCTATAAGATTTGTTAAAACAGAAATCACTTTTATTTATAAGAGATCGATTGTCAAATGCACTATTAGACTCTTGCTATTGAGCATATTCCTAACATGTGCCATAAGTCTTTAAACCCTTAGGTATCCCTAGCAGGATGAGTATAGTCTACTGAGAGTTTACCAGCCACAATACCCACAAATGTCTCGATATGAGGTAACAATGCACAAAATATATAACAAGAAATTTATCAAGAAACAACACATGTTCAATTCAATTACCAGATATTAATAACATATCGAAATCATTTATACATCACGAGTCACTCACATCCACACTTAATAACTACATGTCAAAAACAAATGTGTTATAAAATCTAGGATGGAATTCACCTCGACCCTACTTCGCACAAGTGCACGAATTCATATGTCATACCTCATAGCGGCATAATGACATTGCGCAAGAGCGCTGATTTTGATGATCCCGCGAGCACTTCGAGTGAACTAAAAGGTCGCTGACACGCTCACAACGCGTGAGATAAATCCTAAGTGCAGGATGTATAGAAGTAATAAATTTTCTATAAGTACGGGGTCGAGTCCACAAGGAAGTGCTGGTACTAAAACTTGAAACTAGATATATAAACTAAAACAGAAAAGTAAATCAAATAGGTTATTGTTATGGATTGCAAAGTGAATAAACAAAACTGAAAATAAAATAGGAAACTAGGCCAAGTGGAAGAAAATGCTAGGTGGACAAATGGTCCCAATCATGGATAAGGGTAAGCTAATTGACTAATTTACGCTCTTATTATCAAGACTAGATTATGATTAGTAAAGGCACACCATATTATATAGGTCATGCAATGTTGTTGTGATTCCAATTAAAGTCATCTATTGGTCCTAGAGTGAAATTAATTGAAAACCCAATACTAATATAATTTCTAGATTAATTAAGTACTTTCATATCATAATTAACCTACCATTGAACTTAGAATAAATTATGCACAATTATAACCTAATGATTTCTCATACTAAGCCACAATATCCTTATTACAATCATTCAAGATTCATGCAACACACTTTCGTAGCACAAACAACGAGAATAAAAATTGCAATATAATAAAATATCTAAGAACAATTGTCTTGAAATAAACGCAATAGATTTACATAGTCAATAAACCCTAAATCCAATCATGGTCCAATGACCACCTAACTAGAAGTTTAGCTACTCATGCAATTGATTAAACACACAAAGGAATATAAAGAGAAGGTACAACCCAGTCTCGAAGATCAATGATTATGAATTCCCCTTTAGTCCGGCTGGAACTTCGTTGCCTTCGAAACTTCGTCGCCTTCGAATCTTCATCTCCTCTGATGAACAATCGATTGAATCCAGTTGCTAACTCATCAATGGTGTTTGAATAGTGTTTGGATGATGAAAATCGGCCTAGGAAGCCTTTGTGCACAGCTTGGGAGAGCTAAGGAGCAATCCCTATCTTTTTCTCACATTTTCCTTTTATAGGTCGCAGAAATTTGGTCAGCAGATGCATCGTCGCGACCAAGCATCGCGACCCTTAGTTGCGCTGGCTTCGTTGCGCTACTCACTGGACGAAACCTAGGAAGTCATTGCGATCGAGTATCGCGACTGTGATGACTGGGTCGCAGTACTCACTACCTAAAAACATCACTTTTAGCGTGACAGCGGTGGCGCAACTCTCTGTAGCAGGACTGGGTGGCGGTTCTTACTGGTGGAAAATGCCTTCTTCAGCACGACTTGTGTAGCGCGATCCTTGGTTGCGGTGGGCGGTCGTGGTACTCATTGATGAAAAGCACCACTTTTCATTCACTTTGGCATTTCTTCCCCAATAATACCTAAAGCCTGCACATGCTCAAACCGTACATTAAACTTACCAATTTACTTGAAAACACGATCAAAATACAAGGTTTAAGGGTTGTAAAAATATAACAAATATAGACCGATCAAATACCCCCAAACCTATCTTTTGCTTGTCCTCAGGCAAATCAGCACACACCACAACAAAAATAAAACAAATAACTCAACCAAAAAAACACCTAAACTGTATCCATTTTCGTTAAATGAACCGATGGCACTTAGCATGTGCCACAAGCCTTTAAACTCCTACGTGGCCTTAGATGACGAGTTATAGTATCGTGAGGGTTTACCAGTTACGATACCCACAAACGTCCTATGCTAACCATAGACATGACAAAATATCAAATCAAGCATATACACAAATACAAAGGCATGCGACAATACAAAATGAGAAACCAAAATTCTGCCAATTAGACTAATGCACCTCCTATCATACACGATTCTGACATACAACACATTTATAACCATAAAACATTCCTTAATTAGTACACCACTGATGTAATTCGCCTCGACTCTAATCTCACTAATTTTCACTCAATGACACTAAAAGCCTAGGTTTTCACACATTCAACAACATACGACTAGAATTTATGAGCAAAGAAGTACAAAATATGTCGTATGTACAAATAAGTAGAATGAATGCATAGGTTACACAAACAGATCTCATGAACGAAATTGAACATTAAGAATAAAAAAATCAATGTAACACAAGTCAAATAATGCAATTGAATGTCCTAAGGAGATCAACAGGTCTTTTCATGGTTGTAATGGGGCCTTGGGTGATTGGCTATAGAAAGAAAGGAAAATGGAATTCAACTTACTTGGAAACATATTGAGAGACTTCATATTTTTTTTTCAATTTTGCTTTCTTCTCACACGAATACTAAGTTTGTTCAACTTGTATTTCCAATCTTTTCATGTTTGTGCATCATCACTCATTTTTCTTATCTAGCTAACTATTCATTGATTTCAAAATTTTCTTTTTAGTTGGCTACTATTTTTTTTTTCTGCACATATTCCACCCATGTTTCACTTTTTAATAAGCATCTTTTTCTCACTCAACACCAACACTTCCTCTCTTTTATTTTCTTTAGTTTCCAAACTTTAAAGGTAATGCCTTACATTTTGGGCTTAGGGTTTGGACATTTGACGTCATACAATAAAAAAGTTAAAGTGTGAGTGTTTGGTCGCGAGTGGGTTACAGAGCACACAATCAAAGGACAGGGAAATACAACTTTTTAGAAGTTCACACATAATGTCTGAATCACATCTCCAAATTCTACTCAATTGATTATTCAACACATGGATACAAAATTTTTATGAGGCAGTTCATTAACATCCAATGCAAACCTAAAGAGATCAATCTAATTACAATAAGCACAAGAAGCTGTTTAAGAATATAAATAAAAATTCCCTTGGAACAAATATAATTAAAGCTCAAATTCTCACTAAGGGCAGTCTCCACTATTAATCAGGGCAACTAAATGGAAGATTTCACATGTTAAAATACATAGTTGTCAAACCTATATGATTAGATGCAAAAGACTATCGACAATATCCTAGTTAACAATTTTGTATAAATCAAATGACCTAAGCATTTACATAATAATGATACTCAATTATCAACTTTGCGTGTGTATGGTTTGCTATCCTAACAAAAATAACAAAAAAAATCAAAAGACCTAAAAACTCACAAACTAGGTGTACGTGGCATTGTTATACCTAAGTCTTCCAAACGCTCAATGCGTGTAAAGAAAGTCTAGGTTTCCAACCTAATAAACCATAAGACACAAAACAAACAAACAAAAACCGAAAAAACACCCCTAAACCTAAGATAAACATTGTCCCTAATGTTTAAAATCTTAGATTCAAAGGAAAACAAAACAAACAAACAAAAATACAAATAAACAAAGAAAAAGCAATTTTAATATCAGCAACTAACATGAGTCCTAATATCCATAACTAAACACTTCATCCAACCTTCTTACCCCAAACTTCATATTTTTAACACAAGACACAACATTTCAAAGGCAAAACAAAAATTGAAAAAACGAACATGTACAACAACTAAACATAAATAAACTGAAATAAAGGGTTACCTTGTGCTTTATTTAACGTATGGGCAAGACGTCGTACTCGAGTTAAGCCTCAGTGCACATCCAAGACACCGTTTGCTGCATAGCCTGCGATCCGCTCATGCCTGCTCAGCGCTCCTCGCTTTAGGTTCAAATAACCCAATAGCTGCATATGTAACTTTTCACAGCCCTCAATATCATCAAACTCGGGCTCTGGATCTGGCAATTTATTCAGACACGGTTTGGGTTTCTTTTTCTGTTTAGCTTTATTTTTTACCCCCAAACCTATTTTTGAATCCGCTGCCCCTGGTATACTCAGGTGCTGCTCCTCCTAGATTGCTCTCTAGCTGAATACCTAAAACATCCACAGAAAAACAATCAAGAGAATGTAAAGTCTGTTTCATAGCGTCAAATACCTGAAACTCGATGGTCTCTCCCAAGACTGTCATAGATAGTTTCCTATTCTGCACATCGATGATCGTCTGTGCAGTCGCCATGAACGGTCTCCCCAGCAGAATGAGAAGATCCTTCTCAGTAACCCTCTCATCATCCATATCGAGGACCACAAAATCGACAGGTGTGATCAATTTGTCCACCTGAATAAGGATGTCTTGAACTATGCCCCTCAGGTACCATGTCGACAAATGACCCTCTCTTTCTTTGCTTTAGCTTTGGTAGACCCAGTTGCATGTAGATCGAGTAGGGCATTAGGTTAATGCTAGTCCCAATATCTAACATGACCCTCTTTTTCTTTGCATTCCTAACGATGATATCAATGTTGAAGCTCCTTAGATGTTTCAGTTTTGAGGGAAGCTTCTGCTGCAAGACTACACTCACCGTCTTAGAGATATTCACCTTTTCATTTGGCACATACTGTTTTTTCTTTATAATGAGTTCCTTGAAAAAATTCGCATATACCGGCATTTTCTGAATCATCTCCAGGTGGGGCAAGTTGACATTCACTAGTTACAGCATATCATATATCTCTGAAAATGCTTTGTCGCTCTTACTCTTCTGCAGACGACCCGAAAATGGAACCGGTGGCACATATGAGGCTGCATGCTTGTGAAGAAGTAGAGTTTGTCGGGTGTAACCACTTCTTTCTCTATATTTACTGGAGGATCTGCATCATAATTAAAGCGATTAGAAAGTTCACCCCCAACCTTATTATCTATAGTCTTACCATTCTGTAGGATAGTAACCGCCTTTGCTTACTCCGACTGATTAGGGAAATTTCTTAGCGCTTTGTTCTGCAAAGCTTCAGCCAATTGGCTAACTTGTACCTCTAATTTTTGCGTATGAGCTTCCTACTGCTGGAATACCAGCAACAATTTATCAAATTTGTCCTCCAGAGATTGCCTTTCTTGTTGACGGGGTGGATCATATGAGCCCTGCATATTTTATTGAATCTGAGGCTGATGCAGAAGCTCGAACCTGTTATACCGCTGTTGTGCTAGATACTGCCCTGGTTGCTGCTGACTATCTCCCCAGGAGAAGTTTGGATGATTTCTCCATTATGGATTATAGTTGCTGGAATAAGGATCATTCATTTGCCTCGGAGGGAAGATAATAAGTGCTTGTGCTTGGTCTTGCACATACTCCGGGAATGTCTCTGTAGATGGACACACAGTAAAATCATGCCTACCAACTCCATATATGGAGCAACCAACTCCGGGTCTCTGCCCACTTGAGGTTACCAAACTCTGCACCTGTCTACTCAATTCAGCTACCTGTTTTACCAACACTGCGCTAGTGTGCACCTTATAAACACTCGGTGTCTTCCCTCTGACACTCTTTTGTTGTAATTTGGCTTCCAGTATCTCGAAGAGCTCATACGTCTCTTTCATAGTCTTCTCTTGCATAGCTCCTCCCGTAACATTATATACCATCGCTTGACAGTTCAGAGTCAGCCCATCATAGAAGAACTGATTCTGCAGCTCTAACGAAAAACCATGGTGTGGGCATTGAATGAATAGCAACTTAAACCTATCCCACGCTTAATGGAATGGCTCTTCATCTCCTTGAGTAAAGTTAGCTATCTTGCTTCACATATTTGCGATCATATGATAAGAATAGAACTTCCCCATGAACTTCTTGTACACTTCTGACCACGTGCAAAGAGAACCGGGTGAAAGCGTCATCAGCCACTGTTTGGCTCTGTCTTTCAAAATGTACGGGAAGCGTCGCATCTTGAGCTGATCCTCAAATAACCTCTGCAGTGAGAATGAGTGAATCGTGCTATAAAACGCGTGCATGAAGGTCAAGGGATCCTCACTCGCAACTCCGTGAAAGGCTGGCAGCATATTGAAATGTATAGTCTTCAGCTCGTAATTTCTAAAAACATCGTCCAGCAGGATGCAAGATGGTGATGTCTCGATGACTAGGAGTGCAAAATCTCGCATTACTCTCTATATTGGCACCCCATGTTGATTCTGCGGCTGAACTGTCTCTGTGTTGTTCATTGCAGCTTCAAATTGCTCTTTGTCTGACATATGCGTAGGTTTAACCATGAAGTCTGTGACTCTTCTGATGCGGTCTCTCCGGTTGTTCAGAGGCAAGACTTCTCCTTCCTAAGAACGACGACCCTGCATGCAAATGCGCTCACGTACCTAAAAAGATAAACAAAAATAAAGAAGAATTAAAATAATAAAGAAATAAACAAAAACTAAAAATCAAAAACAAAAATGAAAGAAAAATCTAAGAAAAACAATCTCTAATTTTTAGACTTAGCAACCGAAACCATTTCCCCCGCAATAGCGCCAAAAACTTGACACACTCACAAAGCGTGGGATAAATCCTAAGTGCAGAATGTATCGAAGTAATAAATTTCCCATGAATATGGGGTCGAGTCCACAAGAAAGTGCTGATACTAAGACTTGAAACTAGAGATATAAACTAAAACAAGAAAAGTAAATCAAAATAGGTTGTTGTTTTGGATTGCAAAGTGAATAAACAAAACTAAAAATAAAATAAGAAACTAAGCCAAGTGGAAGGAAACGCTAGGTGGTCAAATGGTATCAATCATAGATAAGGGTATGCTAATTAACTCATTCACGCTCTTATTATCAAGACTAGATTATGATTAGTAAAGGCACACCATATTATATAGGTCATGCAATGGTGTTGTGATTCCAATTAAAGTCACCTATTAGTCCTAGAGTGAAATTAATTGAAAACTCAATACTACTCTAATCTCCAGATTAATTAAGTACTTTCATATCATAATTAACCTACCATTGAACTTAGAATAAATTATGCACAATTGTAACCTAATGATTTCTCATACTAAACCACAATATCCTTATTACAATCATTCAAGATTCATGCAACATACTTTCGTAGTGCAAACAACGAGAATAAAAATTACAATAGAATAAATTATCTAAGAACAATTGTCTTGAAATAAACACAATGATGATGATGAATTCCGCTTCGGTCCAGCTAGAACTTCATCGCCTTCGAATCTTCGCCTCCTTTAATGAACAATCGATTGAATCCAGTTGCTAACTCCTCAATGGTGTTTGGCTGATTAAAATCGGCCTAGAAAGCCTTTGTACATAGCGTGGGAGAGCCAAGGACCGATCCCTCTCTTTTTCTCACGTTTTCCTTTTATAGGTCGCGGAAATTAGGTCAGCAGACGCATCATCATGACCAAGCATCGCGACTTTGAGTCGTGCTGACTTGGTCGCACTACTCACTAGATGAAACCTGGGAAGCCATCGTGATCGAGTATCGCGACTGTGATGACTGGGTCGCGGTACTCATTGCCAAAAAACATCACTTTCAGCGCGACAGTGGTGACGCGACCCTCTATCACGGGACTGGGTTGCAGTGCTCACTAGTGGAAAATGCCTTCTTTAGCGTGACTCATGTAGCGCGACCATTGGTCGCGGTGGGCGGTCTCGGTACTCACTAGTGAAAAACACCACTTTTCAATCACTTTGGCATTTCTTCCCCAATAATACCTAAAGCCTGCACATGCTCAAAACACACATTAAACCTACCAATTTACTTGAAAACACAATCAAAAGACAAGGTTTAAGGGGTGTAAAAATATAAAAAATATAGACTGATCAGTCACGCGAGCCAGCTAGTCGTGGTAGCTACTGGAATCAGACAATAAAGTTTTCACTTACACCTTTTTCATCCAAAACTCTGTCTAAAACTTCATAATGCTTCAACGAGACCGTGAACACCTGTTCAGCTCATCAAACACATTAAAACGCTCATATGCTTATTAAAACCTAACAAAAGATTGATAAAATATGGGAGAAATCATATATGAATTTGACGTCGATCAGTCTTCACCAACAGCTCAGTAACCTTAGCAACAGGTTCAGTAGCCTCTCAATGATCATCCTATGGTTACAAGGTCCAAGGCTGGGATTTTCAAACCAAAGGCTTGGATTGCAACATGTGATGATGAATAACCTCCAACAGTGCAACATGCTCTCAGTCACCCAGCTTGGTTTGATATAATGCAAGCGAATTCCAAGCCTTGTAGAAGAATAAAACCTGGTCCTTGGTGACTCCTCCATATGGAAGGAAGATTATTGGTTGTGAATAGGTGTTTAAAGTAAAGAAAAATCTTGATGGATCATTTTTGAAGTACAAGGCTATACTTGTAGCAAAGGGATTCCACCAAATTGAAGGTTTTTATTTCAATGAGACATTTGGCCTGGTTGTGAAGCCAGCTACAGTCAAGGTTATTCTTTCCATTGCAGTGATAAAGGGGTGGAATTGAGGCAACTAGATGTTAATAATGCATTCCTCAATGGAGTGATAGAAGAGGATATATGACATAACCTTCTTGTTTTGTCACAGAAAATCAACAACTAGTGTGTAAACTTTGTAAGGCTCTATATGTCTTGAAATAGACACCTAGAACATGTGTAAACTTCGTAAGGCTCTATATGTCTTGAAACAGACACCTAGGACTCGACCCTGGGTTGAAAAGTTTCAAGAGGCCTTGGCTCATCTAGGTTTTATGCCCTCCAAAGCTGACAACTTTTTTTTGTTAAGTTCAAATGATCTCAAGTGGTTTACATTCTTGTATATGTAGATGATATAATCATCACTGTCAATACATCAATAGAGATCAATCATCTAGTTCATCAACTACATCAATACTTTGCATTAAAAGACTTTAGTGAGCTGAACTACTTCTTAGGGATTGAAGTTTAAAAAAACTAAGAGGCCTTTATCTATGGCAGCAAAAATATGTTAAAGACTTGCTTACTCGGGTTGGTATGCTCGCATCCAAACCCTTTCCATCTTCTATGGTTTCAAGTATTGGTAGTTCACTTTCAGCTTATCGAGGTAGTCAGCTTGCTAATCCAACAACATACAGAACAATAGTAGAAGCTCTACAGTACTGTCACTATCACCAGACCCGATATTTTCTATGTTGTCAACTGTGTATGCTAGTTTATGCAGTCTCCTTTGGATGAGCATTGGAAGACTATCAAAAGACTTCTCAAGTATTTGAAAGGTACAATACGCATTATGGTCTTGATTTCATACAACTTGCTTCTTCTGTTTTTTCTTCAGTGGTTCTCAAATTGGTAGGATTTTTATATGCTGATTGGGCCACAAATCCTAATGATTAGAAGTCAACATTGTTGGGATTTATGCTCTAAAGGTTGTAAATGTAAACGGTTAATAACTTAATAAGAATTATTCAAATTATCATTCAAGTTTATGAGTGTTTTATATTCAGTAGTACATACATATTGTGCAAGAACATCATATATTGCAAGATATAATCTCAGAATGAGTATATGAAGATCATATACATAGAGGATTCATTTTGAAACATGCAATCTAAACAGTCCGTAGAGAGCGAACAAAGCTGGATACTTTGTTTGTGATTGATCTACTATTGCGGCCCATTCTGTATAATACAGTGGTCTTATCCTAGACCGCTCATGTAGTTGACATAAGAATGGAGGCACCTTATATGATGAGATCATACATGACTGAGCCACGATTTATATGAATCTCTCACCAAGATCCGTTAGTAGATAAGATTCATATATATCGATAAACGATGGCTATTTATAGAGGATCTTAATCCTGAGTGTCTTATCGACTCATTTAGATTGGATCGTGGCTTTTGATTTACCATGAGTGAGGTTGATGTGAATCTCGACCAATACCTCCGTATCTTGGAGTTGCAGTTTGACTTGTGGCTGGGAAGGTTTGAACACAATAGTGGAATCCACTCCTTTTTTATTGAAGTAGATGAGCAGTTCCCTTAAGGATTGATTCAGGGCTTGGACAATTATAAGGCCTCTAATTCTTCAGTGAGGAAGACAGGATTTAATTGTTCATTATAGAATCAACGGTGCTTAAAGGAAAAGATATTTCTAGAGGGGTACAACGGACCTTATGACCCAGCTCTAGTTATGAACTACTTGTGGAGGATCACACTATATGTAAATAGTTATATCAATGGACGCTGAGACTTTAGATTGTATAAACACATCTACAGTTCTGAGAGTGCAGCCTCGGGTTTTTAGTGGAATAACAGTGAGGTTAATAATTGTATAATATTAATTAAAGAGTTTTAATTAATATTACTAAGTATTATTGGAGCTCAAAATTGTGGGTCCATTAGGTCCCCTTGCTAGCCCTTATGATTGTTGGTAATGAGAGTCACGGTAGATTAATTGGATGGTCCAATTAGTAGGATTACGAAAGTTATACGATTTAAACAAAAGATAATAATTAAATAATGTGATTATTTTATTAATTAAATATTTAATAAAATAATAGAAATTATTAATTATTAATTATGAATTCTATTTATTAAATATGAGGTTATGTGACTAAATAATGACTGGACAAAAAAATTAAAATAATTAGATTATTTTAATAGTCTCAAAGATCACAGATTTAAGTCTTTAGGGAGACCAAAATAAAATAGTATTTAGAATCTTATTTGACCTAGTCAAAAGTAAAACCCTAAAGAGCTAGTATATAAGAGTTATTATACTAGAAAAATTGACCTAACGATAAACGGGAAACACAGAGGCAATTGGGCCACCAAAGAGAGAAGAAAAGAAAAAAGTTTTTTTTTTTTTTACCGACTCTCCCGTTCCTTGCAGGTGCGGTCGGCCATTAGGAGAAAGGGTTCTCCGGTTGTTTTTCACGTGACCTCCATCTCTTGACGTGACGTGCCCATACATACGTTGTTAGACCGCGGGTCATAGCTCGGAAGATCTGGTGGTAGATTGAAGATTCAGAAAAAGAAAATCAAGAAAAAGGTATGTAGTTTCACAAATCTTTTTCTGCGTATATACAGGAACTCGTTCCTGGTTGAAAAATTGTTTTTCAAACAAAGAAAATTTTTGAAACCTAATTCCGCAAGTTATATAATAATTAAATATTTTATAAAACTCCCTTCAATTGGTATCAGAGACAGATTCTAAGTTCGTGTATATACGAAAAAGAAAAAGAAAAACTACATCTTTCTTGTGTATTATTTTTCTTTTTTGATTCTTGATCTATGATATATTATTATGTAGGCACGATAATTTATTGTCATATAATTTATCTATGATATATTTTTCTTTTTCTTTTTTCAATTGTTTGTATGATTTGTTTTAATTGTCATATAATTATTGTATAATTTTAAAAGCATAATTGGTCGTTAAATATATGGTGAATGGGTTATAGGATTGTTTTTGTTTTTAGGCCAATTGTTTATGGCAAAGTTTTTTTTTTTTTGCTATATTTTTTTTATTATTCTTGTAATCGATTTGCCCTACGAAGAATCGAAGAAGCGGATGATGTGAAGAAGAAACGAAAAAAAAGGGACTGCACAGCCCTGAGCGCAACAGCGGCCGTGCGGGCTGATGCCGCGTTTGCGTTAGGGCTGTTTTTTGTATTTTTTGCGGATGATTTTTTGCTGATTTTTCTGGAAAAATATTATCGAATATTTTTTGAAAAAAGTGCAGAAAATTGGAGCGAAAAACCATGGGCGAAACAACCCACGAACGTGCGCGAAAGCTAAGCTCGAGCAAGGGCCATGCACACCTTGCGTGCGCGCGGCTACACTGCTGGCAGCAACACTTTCGCATGCGTTAGGGTTGTTTAAGGTTTCATCTCGACCTAGGGTGCGTGTTAAGGTAACACGTGGACCTCTGGAAAAGTTGTTGACTGTTTACAAAAATCGAGTTTGACTTGATTAGGAAAACGAAGACTAGAAGAATTCAACTTGAAGAAGAACTCTTAAAGACCAAGGAATGCCTTGAGAGTACAATTGTAATTAGAGTTGTTTAAGTTAGATAATCCATGTCACTCGGTCAATTACGTATGCTTTAATTTATTTTCATGTGATGTTTATATGGATCTAAAGCATTGTCATACATTTTAATATCATCTATATTAGGTGTGCCTACACATGTATAAATAATATGTCATACATAATTGTCATATTATATTATTTTATTTTTAATAAGATTAAAATAGGAAACAATTTCATAAAATGACAATTAACTAATGGATTTAGTTTCTAGATGTAAAAACTTGGTAATGTCCATTAATAAACTAATCAACCAATTAAAGAGTTTAATTACAATGATTAATTAGGTTCTTATAATTAATTAAGATTGATTGGATTAATTATTTAATTAAAAAGAACCGAATAATAAGATTAGTTTTTAGGAGTAAAAACTTGGTAAATCTCATTTATAACTAATCTAAATATTAAAGTGTTTAATTAGATTAGTTAGGTCCATTAAATGTTAGGTTTTAATTTGATTAAACACTAAAGACATAATTGGACCAAATAATGTGATTTAGTTTTAAATAGTTAAAACTTGATAATTTCACATATTAATTTCTAGTTTATTTAAATAGTTCATGTAAATTAGAAATTAAATAAATTTTTTTTAAAATGTTAAAATAGAATAATTTATTAAAACTAGTAAACTTAGATTTTATATTAGCCGTAGAATCTAAGTAAAGACTAGAAATATAGAGTTTTAGGAACTATTAATTTATAAAAAATCCTACACTACTAATAGTGAGTGTGAGAGGGATATATGACACTATATCTGATCGGTCATTTATTTTCATATATTTACGACCTCTAAACCGTATCTTTTAATTGTATTCTTGAGTATTTTTGGTGCTTTTGACATGTTTTTCTTGAGTGTGCAGGTTTAGGGACCTAAGTGATGATTTTATATATTTTTGGGGAAAATGTGTAATTTCAGTAACATTGTGGAAGGGCATCTATGAAAGAATAGCAAAGTGCTGGGGCAAAAATGCAATTTCAGAAACTTGACCCAGCCATTAGTGAAACGGTGCGTCTTGCACCTAAGGCTTTGGGTCTTAAGTTGAACGACGTCGTTTTGGACCAAAGCATTGGTCCAAAACGACGTTGTTTTGGTTAAGAAAGAAAACAAAAAAATATAAACCAGCAGCCATGCATGGCGACCAGCCCTTCCTCGCGCGACCAGCTCCCTCGCGATGAAGACGATCCAGCAGCAGCGTCCAGAGGGAGCACGACCGCGACCAGTCCCTCCTCGCGGTGCAGAAGAAGAAGCGTCCAGTGAGCAGCACGAGGAACCAAGCGCGACCTGTGCTTGTGTGGGGAGCTTGCAGTGCAGAATCCTCATGCAATCCAGTGAGCTGCGCGAGCTCGAGCGCGACCTTCCCTCATCGCGGTGCAGCTCGCGGTCCAGCCTTTCCAAGCAATACAGTGAAGGCCGCGACCAAGCCACCGCGACCACAGGTCGCGGTGGTGGTCGCGGTGAGTGAAAAATGCAGCCCTAACGGGCTGCTATAAGAAGAAACGTTGCAGCAGCTGGGCAGGGAGGGAGAGCTCGTGGCAGTGCAGTCCAAGCAGCCTTCAAGTTGCTCCAAGGGTGATTCTCATCTTTCTTGCTCCTCCCAAACACATCCCAAGCATCACAAATCATCACAACATCTCTAGATCGTAAGTGTTCATCGAAGAAGACGAAGATCGAAAGCGGAGAAGTTCAAGCCGGACCAAAGCGGATCTTCGAGTCTTGAGAGCTTCGATGGGTTGTATTTCATCTTATTAATCTTCCTTTGATTTGTCATTTATGATTATGAGTTGTTAGAACTATTGTTAGGTGATTTTCGGAACCGTGAACGAATTTAGATTTTATTGTTTATGAATATATTATGTGATTTATTTCATGATATTATGTGCTTAATAATAATCAATATGTTTTCCATTTCCGTGATTGGAACCGTTTGACCACCTTGCATTATCCTTCATTGAATCCGTCTCGTTTTATATTAATTGTTTTAGTTAATTTAATTTAATTTAGTTTAATTAATTGTAAACCATGATTATGAGCTAAACTAGTGAGTTGGGGTTTTGATGGATCTTATTCTATGATGATTAAATGAATTGATTGTTTAATTTGTTGTGGTTGATTATTATGTTGTTGAGTGGTATTATTGTGCTTAATGCTTTTGAATGTGAAGGCCTACATTTAGATGATAAATTGGTGGTGTGTTATGTACCGAGAGGAGACGCCCACCACGTGCTCGATATAATGTCCACCACAAGTAGAATTGGATAGAGATATACTAATTTGCTTGTGTGATCATATAGGGTGTTTATTGTAACTAATGCATTTCCATGCACTTGGATATACCGTCGAGAGATAGGATATTAGTGTGTGCGGAATAGGTCCGATTTACCTCGAGAGGGGACTTTGGATAAATAAGATAAACACGGTCATCTTCATGCATAGTTAAACCTCAACAATGTGCTTTTATGAAATTCAATTGGATGGAATAGGTGAATTCAAATACCCTAACTAATCTCTCATATTGGCTGCTTGCTTTATTTTCATGTCTTTATATTTTTATCCTTTAATATCTTTCGATTATCCAAATAGAAATAGGCTTGGTTAATTTTAGTACTCAACGCCTAAATATCCCTGTGGAGACGATAATTTTACTCATCATTTTATTACTTGTGCCGACCCCGTATATTTGCGGGTAACAAAATAGTCGCATTAAGTTTTTGGCGCCGTTGCCGGGGATATTTTAGTTGTATTGATATTACTACCGATTAAGTTTATCGCTAATTTGGATTTGTATATATTTTATTTTTATTCTTATTAATTTTGATTTTTTTTTTGTTTTCTATGGAGGACATGTATCCTTGGTATGAGGCGCAGGAGCTTACAGAAGAAGTGGCGGCTAGAGACTACGAAGCACCTTTGGGTTGTTTCTTATGTGGGGGGCCACATGTGAGTACTGATTGTCAGGTGGGCAATCCGTTTGCTGAGAACCATTCTGAGCAAATGCTGTACGAGGGCTATGTACATTATCAACAGAACAACCTCTACCTGAGCTCGTACAATCCTGGGTGGAGCAATCATTCCGAATCTCATTGGTGCAACCAGCAGGAACATCAGGAAATTGATCCAGCATTGGAAGACATGATTTTAAAATTCATGTCTAAGATGGATGAAAGAATGGATTCCGAAGATGAGGCCTTGAAGAAGCTGGAAGCTAAACTTGATCAAATTGCTCAACATACTCAAGCAGCTACCCAACGCTTGGAGATTCAAATCGGCCAATTAGCTACAGAGATCCAATGGCAAGAGCACGAATCATATCCTATGGTGCAATGCAATGAAACGGCCGTGGAAATCGAAGAGCAAATTGAGCACCAGATTTGGGTTGATCAAGTAGAGACGGAAGGGAGCAAGAACATGTTTTATGGAGATGAGGCATCTACCCTTCCAAAACCACTTGAGTTATGTCTAGTCCACAGCGCCACTACAAAAGAAGAAAGCCACCAAGATACATACGTTTCTGTAGACCTCGGAGAAGGGAAGCCCAAACCGCCTCCTCCGCCTTTTGAGAAGCCACCGCACTGGGGCCGTAAAGAGATACCTTCGCATTCGAGGTATGCAGTGCTGGGAGAGTCATCTTCTCTTCCAGTCATTTGGTTAGGATGATGCGGTAAACTAATGAGGAGATACTAATCATGGGGCAGGTGGGCGAAAGCTCAAGCGATGAGGTAAAAACTTGTACATATTTTATTTTATTTTATTTTATTTTTATTTTTTTTAGTTTAAATTTTCTTGTGTTTCGTAACTATTTCCCATGAACCATTTGAAGTGTTGTGCCTTGTGTTGAAAATTTTGAAGTTCGGGGGAAGTTTGGTTGGATGTACATATTATTGAAGTGTTTGATTTTTTTTATTTTGTTTTTGTTTGTTTTTGTGTGTCTATTTAGATTTGTTAGTTGTGGATATCTAGGGTTGTTAGTTGTGGATATTAAGACTGTTGTTCTGTGTTCATTTGTTTTGTACGTTTTTGTTTTTGTGTCTAGTTTGATTGTTTTTAGTTTTTATTTCTAGTTTTTTTTTGTTTTTATTTCTTTATAAGCCCATTTTCTTCGTACGTAAGGTGTAAAACATTGAGGACAATGTTTATTTTAAGTTTGGGGGTATTGTTTGGTGTTCTGTGTGTTGTTGTGTCTTGTTGGTGTATATAGGCTGGAAACCTAGACTTTCCTCATACGCAATGCGTTTGGAAGACTTAAGCATAACAATGCCACGTACACCAGTTGTCGAGTCTTTTATTGTATTTTTCGTGTTTTGTTGTGTTTGTGTTAGGATAGCGAAACCATATGCATGCTTTACAGATAATTGAGTAATAATATGTAAATACTTAGGTCATTTGAGTGTACAAAGTTGTTATTTGGAATAATGCCAGTAGTGTCTTTGCATCTAAACATATAGGTCTGACGTCTTTGCATTGTAATATGTGACAACTTTCAATTAATAGCTCTGATTAATAGTGGAGACTACCCTTAATGAGATTTAGAGATTATTGCGTATTTATTCTGAGGGAAATTTTGTTTCTACTCTTAAACACTTTCTTGAGCTTTATTGTCATTAGATTGATCTCTATAGGTTTGCATTGAATGTTAATGAACTGCATAATAAGAATCTTGTATGTTTGTGCTGAATGTTCAATTGAGTAGATTTTGGAGATATGATCCAGGCATTGTGTGTGAATTCCTAAATAGCTTGATTTCCTATCCGTAATTGCGTGCTCCCTATCCCATTCGCGGCCAAACACTCTCATATTAGCCTTTTATTGTATGACCTACATATCCAAAAATTCTAGCTGAAATTGTAAGACGTTACCTTTGACGCTTGGAAACTAGAGGCAATTAAAAGAAAAATGTGTAAGTGTTGAGTGAGAAAGAGGAGTGGAGTTAAAAATATAAAAAGGATGTGGGAAATGTGCAGAAAAAAAGAATAGCCAACATTAAAAATAATGAATAACATAAGAAGAGTTGGCTAAAATGAGAAAAAGGAGTGAAATGCACAAAGTAAAAATTGAGAAAAGGTTGAAAATGAGGTTGAAGGAGAAAGGTGTAGAAGAGGAAGGGAAGAAAAGTTGAGCAAATTTGGTAGTCGTGAGAGAAGTTGCACGAATTGAAAATTTTATGAAGTCTCTCAATAGGTTTCCAAGTGAGTTGAACCCGATTTCCGTTCTTTTTTAGCCAATCACCCTAAGCCCTATTACAACCATATAAAGACCTGTTCATCTCCTTAGGAAACTCAATTGTAATATTTGACATGTATATATACGAATTTTTCTGTTCTTAGCATTTGATATCTTTCATGAAATCCTTTGTTAAATTTGTGTGTTCTTTCTAATTATTGATGCATACGACACATTTCGAAATTATTTGCTCATAAATTCCAGTCGTATGCAGTTGAAAGTGTGATTGCCTAGGTTCTGAGTGCTATTGAGTGAAAACTTGTGAGACTAGAGTCGAGGCGAATTATATCAGCGGTTTATTGATATGGAAGGTGTCACGATTATAAATGCATTGTATGTCAGTGTCCTGTATGATATAGGATGTATTAGACTTATTGACAGCATTTTAGGTTTCTGATTTTGTGCTATTCTTATGCCTTTGCATTTGTGTATATATTTAATTTGATGTTTAGTTATGAATGTGATTAGCTTAGGACGTTTGTGGGTATCGTAGCTGGTAAACCCTCACGAGACTATAACTTGTCCACTAGGGCCACCTAGGGGTTTAAAGGCTTGTGGCACGTGCTAAGTGTCATCGTTGCATCCTACGAAAATGGATATAGCTTAGTTCGTTTTTTATTTTAGTTTTAGTTATTTTTGTCTTTGCTTTTATTCGTGGTGTGTTCCGATTTGCTTGAGGACAAGCAAAAGATAAGTTTGGGGGTATTTGATCGGTCATTTATTTTCATATATTTACGATCTCTAAACCGTATCTTTTAATTGTATTCTTGAGTATTTTTGGTGCTTTTGACGTGTTTTTCTTGAGTGTGCAGGTTTAGGGACTTAAGTGATGATTTTATATATTTTTGGGGAAAATGTGTAATTTCAGTAACATTGTGGAAAGGCATCTATGAAAGAATAGCAAAGTGCTGGGGCAAAAATGTAATTTTAGAAAGTTGACCCAGCCATTAGTGAAACGGTGCGTTTTGCACCTAAGGCTTTGGGTCTTAAGTTGAACGACGCCGTTTTGGACCAAAGCATTGGTCCAAAACGACGTTGTTTTGGTTAAGAAAGAAAACAAAAAAAATATAAACCAGCATCCATGCATGGCGACCAGCCCTCCCTCGCGCGACCAGTTCCCTCGCGATGAAGACGATCCAGCAGCAGCGTCCAGCGCGAGCACGACCGCGACCAGACCCTCCTCGCGGTGCAGAAGAAGAAGCGTCCAGTGAGCAGCGCGAGGAACCAAGCGCGACCTGTGCTCGCGTGGGGAGCTTGCGGTGCAGAATCCTCATGCAATCCAGTGAGCTGCGCGAGCTCGAGCGCGACCTTCCCTCATCGCGGTGCAGCTCGCGGTCCAGCCTTTCCAAGCAATCCAGTGAAGGCCGCGACCAAGCCACCGCGACCACAGGTCGCGGTGGTGGTCGAGGTGAGTGAAAAACGCAGCCCTAACGGGCTGCTATAAAAAGAAACGTTGCAGCAGCTGGGCAGGGAGGGAGAGCTCGTGGCAGTGCAGTCCAAGCAGCCTTCAAGCTGCTCCAAGGGTGATTCTCATCCTTCTTGCTCCTCCCAAACACATCCCAAGCATCACAAATCATCACAACATCTCTAGATCGTAAGTGTTCATCGAAGAAGACGAAGATCGAAAGCGGAGAAGTTCAAGCCGGACCAAAGCGGATCTTCGAGTCTTGAGAGCTTCGATGGGTTGTATTTCATCTCATTAATCTTCCTTTGATTTGTCATTTATGATTATGAGTTGTTAGAACTATTGTTAGGTGATTTTCGGAACCGTGAACGAATTTAGATTTTATTGTTTATGAATATATTATGTGATTTATTTCATGATATTATGTGTTTAATAATAATCAATATGTTTTCCATTTCCGTGATTGGAACCGTTTGACCACCTCGCATTATCCTCCATTGAATCTGTCTCGTTTTATATTAATTTTTTAGTTAATTTAATTTAGTTTAATTAATTGTAAACCATGATTATGAGCTAAACTAGTGAGTTGGGGTTTTGATGGATCTTATTCTATGATGATTGAATGAATTGATTGTTTAATTTGTTGTGGTTGATTATTATGTTGTTGAGTGGTATTATTGTGCTTAATGCTTTTGAATGTGAAGGCCTACATTTAGATGATAAATTGGTGGTGTGTTATGTACCGAGAGGAGACGCCCACCACGTGCTCGATATAATGTCCACCACAAGTAGAATTGGATAGAGATATACTAAATTGCTTGTGTGATCACATAGGGTGTTTATTGTAACTAATGCATTTCCATGCACTTGGATATACCGTCGAGAGATAGGATATTAGTGTGTGCGAAATAGGTCCGATTTACCTCGAGAGGGGACTTTGGATAAATAAGATAAACACGGTCATCTTCATGCATAGTTAAACCTCAACAATGTGCTTTTATGAAATTCAATTTGATGGAATAGGTGAATTCAAATACCCTAACTAATCTTTTATATTGGCTGCTTGCTTTATTTTCATGTCTTTATATTTTTATCCTTTAATATCTTTCGATTATCCAAATAGAAATAGGCTTGGTTAATTTTAGTACTCAACACCTAAATATCCCTGTGGAGATGATAATTTTACTCATCATTTTATTACTTGTGCCGACCCCGTATACTTGCGGGTAACAAAATAGTCGCATCAATATCCCGCAATCTCCATTGTTAGTTCAACGCTGTGAGACTGGAGTGGCGGCTCATGATGACTTTGTTTTCGTCCTCCCTAAGGAGGGTGTCCATGACAGTCAATACCAAAGTTGACTTCCTAACGGATAAGTATTCAGAATGTATTTTGGGACTGACCTTGTTTAACTAGGCACTCTCAAGTTAAGTTCATGAATTCTGAAACAATGGGTCGCACTTATAAAGGACTTAATTAAGTTGTTGATTTATTGTCCCGACTAAACTAAAGCGATGGTTGGGTAATATAAGAATAAAGAGTTATTCTGGTGTATTATCCGATTGAGAATGTCTCGATCTAACATGCAAAGATTTGATCTAACTTAACTAGGCACTTACTTGTGGAATGTTGGATTATCGTGGCATAGCAACTACTTTTTAGGGATTTTTTTAGTTCATTAAAATTTATGCTCATGCATCATGTTTAATTTTATGCCGAACATATAGCATGAAATGAATGTATGAATGAATTATATTAATTTAGATTTATGTCTTTAAATATCAACAATGTCTTCTGCTTTATTTTCCTCACAAACGAAATATTAACCGAGATAACTTTATTAAGTGGAACACAACATGAACGCAATCATGGTTTGCAAGACCTTAAACCTGTGCTTACTGAGGAATGTCCTCCAGAGCCTATAACTAACACATGACAAGTTACTAAAGGTAAGACCAGTGAAGCAAATGTTGCTAAGTCATCCTCTTTTAGTTTCAAGAAAACGAAGAGGTCTACTGATAAAGCAAAGGCTAAGCCTAAAATAAAAAGCACCATGACTAACAGAGCAAAAGGAAAATGTTTCCATTGCAAAGAGGTTGGTCATTGGAAGAGCAACTATCTATGGTACCTCGAGCAGATCTCTAATAAAAGGAAAGTAAAAAGTAAATAAGATTTACTTATCATTGAATCTTGTTTAGTGGAAGTTGATTCTTCACCTTGAATAGTAGATTCAAGGGGCACTAACTAGTTTTGTTCTTCTTTACATTGGAATGATTCTTGGACGAAGCTAAAGGAGAAGTCATTCACTATGCGCGTTGAAACAGGGTATGTCGTTTCAGCACGAGCAGTGGGAGTAGTTAGACTACAAATAAATAATTTTTTTTTCTTTTATTGAACAATGTCTATTTCATACCTAGGATATATAAGGAATTTGATTTCTGTATCCAAATTACTTGAAAAAATTTCATAAGGTTTCTATTAATAATAAACCAGTTTATCGTTTGAAAAATTGGAATGAACGTTTGTTCTAGAATAAATGAAAATAACTTGTATGTTTTAAGACTGTTAATTTATACGTCACTGCTTAATACTGAATTGTTTAAAGTTGAAAAACCTAAAATAAAACGACAAAAGATTTCTCTAGATGATGAAATGTATCTGTGGCATCTAAGACTTGGACATATAAACTTTGATAGGATAAACATACTGGTTAAAAGTGAACTTTAAGTCAGTTAGAGATCGGGCACCTTACCTGCCTGTGAATCTTGTCTTGAGGGTAAAATGACCAAGAGACCTTTTACAGGAAAAGGTGTTAGAGCTACATAACCACTAGAACTCATACACTCAGACGTCTGCGGACCTATGAGTGTTAGAGTTAGAGGTGACTATGAGTATTATGTCACATTTATTGATGACTACTCTAGATACAGGTATGTTTACCTAATGCAACGTAAGTCGGAAACTTTTGAAAGGTTAAAAGAATTTTGAGATGAAGTTGAAAATCAATTAGACAAAACAATCAAATCTCTACGATCGGATCGTGGAGGTGAGTATCTCGAACAAGAGTTTGAAGACTACATGGTTGAGTATAGGATCGTATCCCAACTCACGGCTCCAGGTACACCACAACAGAATGGTGTAGCGGAGACGAGAAATAGGACCCTAATGGAAATGGTGAGATATATGATTAGTTTCTCATCATTACCAAATTCCTTTTAGGGATCTGCACTACAAATAGCGGCTTACATATTGAATGTAATTCCATCTAAGTCTGTTCCTAAGATTCCCCTAGAGTTGTGGAATGGTCGTAAAGTCAATTTGCGACATTTTCGCATATGGGGGTGTCCAGTACATGTGCTGAAAAATAGAAGTGAAAAGCTGGAACCTCGTTTACAAGTATGCCTATTTGTAGGGTACTCAAAGGAAACTCAAGGTGGATTCTTTTATAATCCGTAAGAAAACAAAGTATTTGTACCGATAAACGCAACATTTCTTGAGGAGGATTATATGAGCAAACATAAACCTCGAAGTAAGATTGTGTTAAAGGAGCTAGAACCTGGTTAACCAGTGCTTAGTCAATAGGGGTTGTTGATGATGTTATTATTCCACAAACATCTGAGAGTCAGATGATCCTAGTCAGGATACACTACTGCCTAGGCATAGTGGGAGGGTTGTTTGACAACTTGATCGTTACTTAGGCACTAGAGAGGCACAGGGTATCGTTTCTGATGATAATGTGGATGATCCATTGACATTTAGACATGCAATGGAAGATTCTGACAAAGAGGAGTGGCTTAAAGCCATGAATCTTGAGATGGAGTCCATGTACTCCAACTCAGTCTGGGAACTTGTAAACTTACCTGATGGGATAAAACCCATAGGCTGTAAGTGGATCTACAAGCGTAAGAGAGGAGTAGACGAAAAGGTAGAGACCTTCAAGGCAAGGCTAGTTGCTAAGGGTTACACCCAGAAGAAAGGCATCGACTATGATGAAACTTTCTCGCCAGTAGATATGTTTAAGTTTATTAGGATACTCTTATCCATAGCCGCCTATTTTGATTACGAAATTTAACAAATTGACGTCAAGATTGCATTCTTGAATGGCAATCTAGACGAGAGCATCTACATGATGCAACCAGAGGGATTCGTATCCCAAGATCAAGCTGCAAATGTCCATTTATGGACTTAAGCAAGCATTTAGATCTTGGAATATTAGGTTTGATACTGCGATCAAGACCTATGGCTTTGAGCAGAACGTTGATGAGTCGTGTGTATACAATCACATCATTGACAAGAAAGTAGTTTTCTTGGTCCTTTACGTAGATGATATCCTACTCATTGGGAATGACGTAGGGACATTATCAGAAGTAAAAGGTTGGCTTGCTAACCAATTCCAAATTGAAAGATTTGGGAGAGGCAAGTTATGTTCTAGGATCCAATTAATAAAGGATCGCAAGAACAAACTATTAGCGTTGTCTTAGGCATCGTATATTGACAAGATACTTGTGCGATTTTTGATGCAAAACTCCGAGAAAGATAGTTTACCTTTGAGGCATAAAGTTCACCTGTCTAAGGAACACTGTCCTAAAATAGCTCAAGAAATTGAGAATGTAAGATGGATTCCCTATGCATCAGCAGTAGGTAGTCTTATATGTATGTTATGCTATGCACGAGACCCGACATCTGCTTCGCAATGGGCGTAGCCAATAGATATCAGTCCAACCTAGTGTTGGATCATTGGGTTGTTGTTAAACACATTCTCAAGTATCTTCGGAGAACGAGAAACTATATGCTAGTGTATTCCCATCCGGATTTGATTCCATCGGGATATACAGATTCTAACTTCCAGTCAGACAAGGATTCAAGGAAATCCACGTCTGGGTCAGTATTTACCCTTGGTGGTAGAGCTATAGTATGGAGGAGTATCAAGCAATCTTGCATTGCTGATTCCACCATGGAAACCGAGTATGTAGCAGATTCTGAAGCAACTAAGGATGTTGTTTGGTTCCGAAAGTTCTTAAGTGATCTGGAAGTTGTTCCAGATATGGATAGGCCTATGACACTTTATTGTGTTAATAGTGGAGCTGTGGCAAATTCTAAAGAACTAAGAAGCCATAAAAGAGGGAAGCATATAGAAAGGAAATATCATCTCATAAAAGAGATAGTGCAACGAGGAGACGTGACTGTGACGAAGATTGCGTCATAAGATAACCTGGCTGATTCATTTACGAAGACCTTGACAGCTAAAGTATTTGAAGGTCACCTAGAAGTTCTAGGATTACGAGACCTGTCCCATCTGTTTTAGTGCAAGTGGGAGATTGTTGGGATTTATGCCCTAAAGCTTGTAAATGTAAAATGGTTAAGGACTTAATAAGAATTATTCAAATTATCATTCAAGTTTATAAGTGTTTTATATTCAGTAGTACATACATATTGTGCAAGAACATCATAGATTACAAGATGTAATCTCAGAATGAGTATATGAAGGTCATATACAGAGAGGATTCATTTTGAGACATACAATCTAAAGAGTCCGTAAAGAGCGAACAAAGCTGGGTACTTTGCTTGTGATTGATCTACTGTTGTGGTCCATTCTGTATAGTACGGTGGTCTTATCCTAGACCGCTTATGTAATTGACATGAGAATGGAGGCACCTTATATGATGAGATCATATAGGACTGGGCCACAATTTATATGAATTTCTCACCAAGATCCGTTAGTAAATGAGATTCCTATGTATCGATAAATTATGGCTATTTATAGGTGATCTTAATCCTAAGTGTCTTATCGACTCCTTTAGGTTGGATTGTGGCTTTTGATTTTCCATGAGTGAGGTTGATGTGAATCTCGATCAATACCTCCGTATCTTGGAGTTGTGGTTTGACTTGTGGCTGAGAAGGTTTGAACACAATAGTGGAATCCACTCCTTCTTGATTGAAATAGATGAGTAGTTCCCTTAAGGGCTGATTCAGGGCTTAGACAATTATGAGGCCTTTCCTTCTTCTGTGAGGAAAACATGATTTAATTGTTCATTACAAAATCAACAGTGCTTAAAGGAAAAGATATTTCTATAGGGGTATAACGGACTTTATGATCCAGCTCTAATTATAAACTACTTGTGGATGATCACACTATATGTAAATAGTTATATCAATGGACGCTGAGACTTCAGATTGTATAAATACTTTAACAGTTCTGAGAGTGCAGCCTTAAGTTTTTAGTGGAATAACACCGAGGTTAATAATCGTGTAATATTAATTAAAAAAGTTTTAATTAATAGGGCAAATTGCACTCAAATACCCTGACTTATAACGTAATTGCATGTTTAATGCCAATTTTGGCATAATTGCACTCGAGTACCCTGTAATCCGTTGACCGTCATTAAAGTAACGGTTGATCAAACGGATTCAGGGGCAAATTGGTCTTTTACGTTTAAATTTATTTTTTAAAAATTTAAAAAATCATCCAACCAATAAGAACATGCCACGTCATATTAAAAATATCTTTAAAAAAATTAAAAAAACTCCACATCAACAAAAAAAAAATTAAAAAAATTCTGATCTGGGATCGCGATCGAACCCAACAGCTGGGTTCAATCGCGAACCCAGGTTGCTGGGTTCGCAATCGAACCCATCTAGATGTGACTTTTCAATTTTTTTTTTCCTTTGCAGGGGCAGTCTCATCATTTTACCTGAATCTGTTTGGTCAACCGTTACTTTAACGGCGGTCAATGGATTACAGGGTACTCGAGTGCAATTATGGCAAAACTGGCATTAAACGTGCAATTACGTTATAAGTCAGGGTACTTGAGTGCAATTTGCCCTAATTAATATTGTTAAGTATTATTAGAGCTCAAAACTGTGGGTCCATTAGGTTCCCTTGCTAGCCCTTATGGTTATTGATAACGAAGGTCATGGTAGATTAATTAGATGGTCCAATTAATAGTGTTACGAAAGTAATACGATTTAAATAAAAGAGAATAATTAAATAATGTGATTATTTAATTAATTAAATATTTAATAAAATAATATAAATTATTAATTATTAATTATTAATTCTATTTTTTAAATATAAGGTTACGTAATTTTTTTTTGGGATAATGTAAGTAAATTAACCAAAGAGACAAAACAAAAGCAAAGGGGCATACCCTAGTAAGAAGATCACAAGGTCAGATACGGGACAGGCCCCCTACCAACCGAAACACAAAACACAGTAAAGTAATAAAAAACTAAGCACAAACTCTGTCATAGGGTATAGCCGAAAGTAATCCACTAGAACGACAGCAAAAGGGACAAGCCCCTTAAAAGGCAAAACAAGCGAATTACAAAAAAATAGAATCAGATAAACCCCAAGACTGGTGGAGCCACCTATTAGTAGGAGAAGGCACCACAGCGGATAAAGAATTAAGACGCATACAAACATCTCTAACAAAGGAGCAAACAACCACGGTAACAGGTTTAGGTAACTCACCATGCATCCTAGCATTCCGCTCACGCCAAATAGCATAGACAGCAGCCGTAAGCATAATACGCACCACCCACCCACGAAGTTGGCGACCACGAAAATGGCAAGGCCAAAGAATAGTAGCCTCCCAGCTCCGAGCATGCAAAGATAGTCTGCACTTTCTTAAAAGAGCAAACCAAACCTCACAAGAATAAGAACAATCAAAAAAGAGATGAGGGACATCCTCACAACTCCCTCCACAAAACACATAACGAATAGTCGGAATCAAGCCATAAACAAGAAGCTTATCCTAAGTAGAAAGAGCACCCCTAATGGCCAGCCAGAAGATGAAAGCATGTCTAGGAATTGCTTTAGAATGCCAAACGAACCTAAACCAATCCACTGCTGGCTGCTGGGACCGAAGAGCCTCCCAAGTATTACGAATGGAGAAAGCCCCACGAGAGTCCTCAACCCAACACAAAGTACCAGCTTGAGAGTTATTAGGCCTGAAGGAATCAGGGATACCACTGATAATGTCCATTCAATTCCCGGTCAGGGAACGAGGTCAAGCCCAATCCCTCCCCTGAATAACATCCGCCACCATAGCATGAAGACCAAGACCAGAATCATAAATAATCCATCGCCTAAACACCTCCACCAAAGGACCCAACGGATGACAATAATCAAACCAAAGGGAAATATCCTTCTCATTACCCACCCAAAACTGCATCAACCGCTGCACAAGACACTCAAGGCCCAGAATTTTCCTCCAACTCCACGAGCAATCCCCAGGGCACCTAACCTACCACACACTCTTTCCCTTAAGCAGAGTAGATCTAACCCACAACACCCAGACAAAAGACCTCAAAT